>JAXGGA010001059.1:0-171424 GCA_038373865.1 Uloborus plumipes
ATCAATGTTATTATTTCTTTCATGTTCTCATTGTTATTGTTTATCATGTTTATGATTGGTCATCATGTAATGTGTGCACCTGTAAATTTTCCGTTGCTTCCTTTCTGGGGATTGTACTGCCCGGGACGTGCAGTCCTTGGGAAGGGGGCAATGTTACAAATCTCGTAAATAGTTGTTGTTTTTCCTGCCTTGCATCATTTTCATTAGTTTTGGTTTTATCTGACGTCATGTTGCAAAAGTATCTGAAGATATCACTTTTATCACTTGTATACCGGCCCTTTAACGTTTTGTAGTTTTTACACTTGCCCTGCATTTAATAAGCGTGAAGACATTTTTCGCTCGGTGTGTTTTCTTTTTTTTCTTTTTCTTTTTATTGCTAGAACTTTCTCAATGGATTATTTCAAGTTATGAATAAACAGAATACTCCAGATTTTACTAGAATGTTGTCGGGAAATCGTTTCGTGTATAAATAGCTGGCCTTGAACACAAGTCAGTTAGTTGTTCTCAGATTTGATCTGGTGACTCGTTTTTATTCGCTTTGAGCGGATGGTTGTTTGCTTTTGTAATTGCTTAATTACTGTTCACGTTAGATACGTGGTGCTGAATTACTGTTGAGAGTACAGTGTACTGTTTGCTGCCTAATTGCTGATGTTTAGCAATTGTTTTCTGCTCTTATTGTAAATAGTGTACATACTTGTAAATAAATTTATAGTTACTTCCTCAAGATTGGAATGCTCATTTGAAGAAAGTTGAAGGTGCTACGGACTCGTTACAGTATGAAACATCCGTAGATACTCAGAAGCTTACAGTATAGAATATGGTAAAATAATCATACATATAAAATTAGTGTTAATTAGGAGGTAAAATCAAAAAAGACAAAAACAGGAGAGTTTAAGAGACGAATGCAATCAAATTTGTAAAAAATATAGAAACTTGCCAATACATTTTTAGTGCAAAAAATTTCAGTACTCAGTGTAAGACATCATTAAAAAATCTTTCCGGTTTGCAGAAAAAATTTAACAGTTAATTATTTAATTTTAACAGTAAATAACTAACTACATTTTTCTTATTGTGGGAAAAATAGGTGATCTCATGGACTACTGGTTATTTGGCGGAACAAGGCGAATAAGCATAGAACATGTGCGATACAGTAAACATGAACAAAAGATTATAGCATGCATATCGCATTTTTTGTTTCAACTTATATTAAATCATAACAGTAAAATTTATGATTATTAAATAAAAGGAATAATCTCGTGCCAGCAGACTAAAGGGCAAGGCCAAACCAAGTAACGTACAGGATATTAGTTCAACGAATGTAAACATTTATCAATTCTCGAAATGTAAATAATACATAAGATTTCCGAAAAACGGTTTATTTTGTGACTTTAACTCATAGAACATGAATGTAACTGCTTTTATTTGGAGGAAAATGCGTATGAAATTTGTTTAACGTGAAAAACAATAGCAACACAACGTGGAACAACGCGCTCACGAACTATAAAACACAACAATTTACATCACAACTAACTTTTAACATGCAGATTAAAATAAAAAATAGCTGAATTAACACTTCAAATGAGGTAACATTAGAAAATATCGGTTCTTCGAACATCAACTAAGATATATGTTTTCTGAAAAACCGGGGGGAAAAACACATAAAAATTATGGCATACGGTTATTTTGATGACTCTTACTCATTTTAGATGGAAATAGTTTCAGTAATTCAACCAGTTTTTATGAAATGAATATCAAGTATAATCATAATAATACTACGTGCAGCAATGGTGGCTCAGTATATCAGCATGCGAAAACATAAACAAACTTTAATTAATTCTCAAAAAATAAATACGTTTCGAAATCAGCAACAAACTGGGTGCATTTTGTACTTCAACTTACCTAGAATTCGAAGAAGTGCTTTTCCAAGCTAAGAAATAAGATTAAACTTTTCAAATTAGACAAAAACTAGATCTCACTCGAATCTCCGTAGAAATAACATGGGGAAGAAATGAGAGGACGATGTAAGTGACGTATTTACTTTTTTCGTCCACTCCAGAGCTCGAATACGCAACCTTGCGGTGATTTACAGAACTACTGAGAAAAGTAAAACATCGCGTTACACATGAGTGGCAGCGGTGGAATGTTTTCTTTCTTTCTTCTTGTTCAACTGATAGTTTTTAAGAACATGGATGTATTTCGAAATCAAGGTAATTGCGGATTACCGGGTTACCATGCTTGTTACCAGCATTTGAATTTTCGTAACAAGTGAGAGTATCATTACTTTTAAAAAATTCTTTTTTTTTTTTTTTTGCAATACGGTATTTGCGTTAGCGTCAGTTTTATCAGTGATCAAATTTTTCTTAGAACTTCCAATAAAAATTCTACGTTTTAAAATTTAGAGCATTCTAGAAATTTCTAGTTGGTCGTTTAAAAGAACTTGACGTACATTTTTTTTTTATAGATTTCAACTTGAAAAATAATTCTATCGTCGAAAATATTGGTGAAACTTCAAATGGAATTCTAAACTATTATTAAGCCTTTTCACTAACAGCTCTCTTATACAGAACAGTTTATTTTTAGCATTCTACAGAATACCAACGGAGTGCAGTATTGGAAGAGAATTTTTACCATAGTTTTTCGAACAATTACTCATAGATGCATCTGCAAGAATTTTAAAATTGTCTTTCGTAGCATTTGATTGAATAAAAAAAACAGGGGGCGAAAAAAATTGTGATATTTTGTAACTTGCATTAATTTCTAATGTTCCGTAATCACTTCTTGATTTGTCATCGCCTATGGACCAGAATATCCACAAGACTACAAAAATTATTTCAAAATGCAGGCCCGTCATTTGGGGGGTTCAGGGGGGTCAATCCCCCCCCCCCGAACTTTGGGAAATCAATTTATTTACTTTACATGTAAGTAGACGTGACTTTCGCCATTTTTTTGCAAATTTACATTGTGTACCTTTTGCACAACTGTCCCTGGAAAAATTCAAAATGACGGTCCTGTCAAAATGATGAAGGACAAAAAATAAAAAATCTTATATATGAACAAAAATTACTGTCATTCATTATTCTTTTGTTCGCATGCATGATTTTTTATTTTTTCAAATTCTTCCGACATAAATATTTTAAGTCTCGGGGTCTTGGCGTGGAGATTTGGTGTCATATTCAAATTCATCAATTTCTCTGTCGGTATTTTTCGGTTTTATTTTGGCTATTCATTGTGTTTCCATGTTTATTTATATCACGATAAACAGCGTCTTAAGTCTTAACTAATAAATTTCATATACATTTTTAATTCATCGACTACAAGAGGATGTTAAGTGACGTTTTTGAAAGGTTTACAACTCTGGCCTATAAAACCTTCGTTTAAGTTACGTTTTCTAAACGCAACCAAACGAAATTTCGACCACAAAATTGACGTTTTGTAAACGCAATTAATCATGCTGTTTGAGATGTAGAAAGCGATAAAATATAGTTAAGTAGTGACTTAGTTTTGGTTTAACACAGGTTGAGAGGTGTTTATAAGTGCCTAATGTATGCTTGTCAAAAAATCATGTGTATTCTCTTTTCCCCAAAGCGAAATTTTAACTGAAGCTAAAGGTCTTGGAATGCATATTTCGCGTAAATATTTAATTCCCATATTCGCAATTCCAGAGCTCAAATACGCTTCTGGCGGTGAATAACGAAATTGCCGATAAAGGTAAAACCTTGTGTGTAACAACACATGTAGAGTTTCAAAAATCCCAGTTTTTAAGTAGGGGAAAAAACAGGGAATTTGTTGGGAATTTTGAATGTAAGCGAACATAGAATATTATCATAGTTGTATTGCCTACTATATGAGTAAAAAATAAAGACTGTTATTATTTAAGCTAAAAATATTTTTAAAACATAGTAATGTAATAAAGTGTCACTATGTTTAGAGCTCTTAAAAATGATGCTGAAATACGCATTTTTAATTTAATAAAATCCGCTCAGACTGCCTAGTCTATTTCAACAAAGGGTATGGTTGAAAATGTGTCCTACATAAAACGTCCAAAAAAACTCTATGACAGTTGTGTAAAAACTATATTTCATTAAAAAAAGTTTCAGAGCAATGATCTTCTAAACAATACTTTTCATTTCATTTCATTTCATTTGGCGTCGAAGGCGTGGGAGGGATTGATGAGAACGGATGCAGAGTCCATGTTCTGCAGTACGCATTTGGTTCTAGTTGGTTTTGACTTTCGCTTCTCTTCACACTCCAGGGCCCCCCCCCCTCCGAACTTACTACAATCGTGGTTAAACCGGGATCGGGCCCTGAAGAGCGCTTTGTTCTGTTTTGAACCAAAACAAGGGCCGAGCAAACCCTTGGCCCAGCAGCCCCAGAGGTATCGTTTTACTTGAAGGACTTTGTGACCACGAACATTTTTAACGCCCCCCCCCCAGCCATCATTAATGATGACGGTGGATCTTTGTTCGGCTGGGATCGAACCCGGGACCCCCCGGTTACGAGTCCGACGACTTACCGATCGGGCTACCACGGCCCTAAACAATACTTAAACCAGTGGCTTAACCGAGATGGGGAGTGTAATTAAAATTATATTTAAGAAAAAAGTTATCAACCTCAATATAAATAGCGTATGAGAGTATGTAAAAGAGGATAATATACTGTGCCCAAAATTTATTAAAACTTTGAAAATTCCCAAAGCTCTCGGGAATTTTCAAAATTCCTTCCCCAAAAAAACCGTTTTTTTCTTCCGGAGTAAACTAAGTTTTTCCACCCTTTACATCTCTACTCTAATCAACAGGGGGGAGGGTCCGCTCCTTAAAATTTGAGTGTGGAAAAAAGAGTTTTCCGGCTCAAGCATAAAAATTCCTTTGTAACAAGGCCATACTGCGCCAAGGCTGCTTCTTCCTGCTCCTCAGTTATTTTTTAAACGAAAAATATTTTTGCCCGCGCTCAAAATACTGGAAAAAAAAAGGGGGGTGGGGGAGAAAGCGTACAGAATGTTAAAGAACACGTACGCTATTCCACCGCTGGGTTACATTAACGTGGTCGCTTGGCGATTTATCATGGATCCTTTCGTGTGTTGTTAAATTTAGTTTGCGAATTATTTCACCTTTAGTGGAACTGTCGGTTGCTTTTGGAATCCAAGTGATAAGTTAAGTGTTTAATTTAGAGAGGAAACGTATTTTACAACATTGTAATTTGTCCCCTCATTCGAAATAGAGGGCTGTTGTTCTACTGAAGAGAGATCTTGGGAAAATTAATCAGTTAAAAGTAGCAATCAGTAAAATTATGGTGTGTCTATGAGCAATGTGCTTTATTTAAAAAAATAAAAACCTCTTAATGAATCTCACTATAGGGGAACAGAGGGCAAAATTACGACCGCGACAGTTTTTTTTTCTTCACAGACGTAAAAAAATACAAACTGATTCTTTGACATCTGAAATTAGAGAGAGAAATCTTAAGTTGTAAAGCTATATGATTAACATAAATATGATTTTAAAATTTTATGACACATTGAGCAATTTTTAGCCTACTTTCCCGTTAAAGTAAAAGAAAGACGAAAAAGTATAAAAAGTGGCTTAATGCTTCTTAAAATTATCACCAAGACAAAAAAAAGAGAAAAAAAAATAATAAAATGAACCAAAAGTAAAAGGAATAAAAAAATTAAATAAATATCGAAAAATTAAAAAAATGGAAAGTAGGGTTTTGAGATGGGGAATTTGTGTGTCTGTCAGTCTGTCTGTCCCCCCCCCCCCTAATAACTTTTGAATGAACTTTCCGATTTGGATAAACTCCTTTTTGTTTGAAAGATCTCGGCGAGGACCCCTCATTCCCTTATTCACTTTTTGATTTGAACCATTTTTCGATCAAATTTGAACAGTTTAAACAGTGCCCCGTGCTACTAACTTTTTAGTGAACAGTCTGATTTGAATGAACTTTTTTTAGATCGAAAGATCTCATTACGGGTATTTCGCCCGTTATTTAAATTTTCGATTTGAACAATTTTTTTCTTCAACATTGAAACGTTCAAACACCTTGTCTCCCCTAATAACTTTTGAGTAAACAGTCCGATTTAAACAAGCTTTTTTTTGTTCGAAAGATCTCGTCAAGGATACTTTATTTCCGTATGTAATATGAGTGTAAAAATAGAATTTTCATTTTTTAAATTAAAATAGGTACATTTATTTATACTCAGATAATAATCCCTCTCTCCCCCAAAAAATCCGGAAAATCTGAAAGACCGTCGATAATTGACAAAAAATTCGGAAAATCTGAAAGACCGTGGATAATTGAGAGTTTACTGTATATTAGTAATTAGTATATTAATTCCTGTGCCTTTCTCTCTCTCTCTTTCAATGACGATATTTAAAGAATTTTTTACTTTATGTTCAAATTTATTTCATAGATGGCGACACTAAAATAGTGCTTCCTTCCATGGTACCAAAAATTTGGAGACATACTAACAGTGACGATTCATAAAAAGATTTTTACCATTGGTTGACGAAATTTTCATATTCAGGGGTGCTTTTCCCCTCTTAAAGACGAAATCGCACCCATTCAGTCGAGGACGGACTGGGACTAAAATTCGGCTGAAGTATCTACGGAAAAGCGGTCCCTCTCCATATAATTAACAACAAAAAAAAAAAAAAAATCTACTACATTTGTTTCACTATGCGGCAAAAGAAAAAAAAAAAAAAACCTCTCGAAAATGCTTCTGACACTATTCTGGCTGATTCTTATGTAAAATGACCCTTGAATACGAATATGACCACCGTTTTCTCCCTTTACGTACCAATTTTTGTAAAAAGCCCCTTTTGTATTTTTTCACTTTTCCTTAGTTTTAGAGCTATTATTTTCATTTGAAGAGGAAATAAGCAAAATATCAACCGCTAGCATTATTAAAGAATACTGGCTCAAAGCTCAAAGTCATGAACACCAATAGCAAAGAAGGAGACGGGGGGGGGGGGGGGGGGTACCTGTACATTCCCCAAACATCATCGCAAATAATTTTTTTATTCTAGTTTTTTTGAAAAGAAGTTTTTACATTTTTTTTCGGTGGAAAATCAGAGTATAGAGCACACTTCAATGATTTCTTTGATGATAAACCCGAGCTCTGCCTTAAAATTTACGAGTTGTACCGTACCAAGTGCGGTCGCTCGCTATTGTTCTAATTTCACATTAGCTACCAGTTTTTTTCGGCTCTCTTTGTTTTACCACCACCCCCCCCTGCTTAGCCACCCCCTAAAAATATTTAAAAAGCCCTCAACTTTCTTGAATTAAAAAAAAAATAATTGCCAGACAACAACAAAAACAACAACATAGGGAGCATGGTAATCGCGGGTAAGCGGATTTCACGGATAATCCGCGAAAATAAGTACAACGGATCGCACACTTATGCGAGCGAATAGCGATGACATATTAACTGAAACAGATCAAGCTATAGGCTACACCAAAAACGTTTCGTGGAGGGAAGTTTTTAGGGGAAAAAAGGTCGCTCGTGTACTCTATTAAGTAGTGTAAATCCAAAAATCAGGAAAGAGCGCAGACTTGAAATCGTTTTTAAAGCGTCAGCTTTCTTTGTCCTTGGAACATTTGATGTCATTGAAAAAGAGCGGAGAGAAATAAAAAAGAATGTCTAAAAATAAGTTTTGCACTTGTTAATTTAAAAGTACCAGGGGACCGAGCCCACTCGGTTAAAAAAAAAAAGAGGTTTGTAAACTCGTGTTTTTTTTTCTAAAATGCGAAACACTTATTTAGATAAACTTGAAAAGCATTTTTAAGCCTTTGGTTGCAATTATGCTTTTAAAACTGCCGTAATTTGTTTTAAAAAACACAACCTTATTTAATCCATGCTCACCGTAAAATCACACCCAATTTCATTTCATTTGGCGCCTAAAGCGCGGGAGGGGTTGATGAGAATGGATGCAGAGTCCATGTTTCCCAGTGCGCATTTGGTTCCAGTTGGTTTTGACTTTCACTTGACTTCACACTCCAAGGTTTCCCCCCGAACATACCACAGCTCGTAGTTTAACCGGGATGGGGCCTTGAAGAGCGCTCTGTTCATTTTTGAACCAGACCCAAGGGCTGAGAAAACCCTTGGCCCAGCATCCCCCAGAGGTATCGTTTCACTTGGAGGATTTTATGACCACGAACATTTTTAACGTCCCCCAGCCACCATTAATGAAGACGGTGGATCTTTGATCGGCTGGGCTTCCTCTACATGATCGGACCGGGACCCTCTGGTTACGAGTCCGACGACTTACCGATCGGACTACCGTGGCCCAAACCCAATTCTAACTTTCTTTTGATCGATCTCTTAAATTTCAAAAACAATAAAATTCTAACGTGTTGCCGAAACTCGTTTGCCAAATACCATAAATTTAAGTTTACGCTGATGTGATTAAATATGAAATCCATTGTTATAATAAGACGTGGTTGCTATGAAACAGTAACAATAAGAGTAATCATAAAGAAAATGGCGAAAGAAAGCTCGTCAAACTTCTAATGAAGGCACAAAAACCGGGTTTTTTTGTGAAAACTTTCAAAAACCGAAACTTTTATCTTAATACAAAATTTTATCAAAATCGTTAGAGCCGTTTTCGAGATCCGAAATATATATACAAGAATTGCTCGTCTAAAGATATTAGATAGATGTAATTTTGTTTTGAAACTTAATATTTTAAGAAAATTGAGTTTCGTATTTATTGATTTTTTACCTGAAATATCTTACTAAACGCTCTTGAGGAGGAAAAAAAGTGTTTGAAAACTAACTGTAACACTTTTATACTCAACTTTTTAATCGTACTTGAAAAGTAAAATAATCCGATTTTTATATCGTGTAAGTTGCCATAAAATTGAATAAATGTCGCTGGACAATCACCACTGCTTTTATCCCATGGCTTTTGAATAAATGAAACAGCCTGTATAAGACACTATCTAGTGAAGCCTTGCTTTAACATTTCAAAAAACAATAACAATACCAAATACCATAAAATTTAAACTCGCGCTGATGTGATTAACTATGAAATATATTGTTAAATTAAACCGTGGTTGCTATGAAACAGTAACAATTGATAATAATCATAAAGAAAATGGCGATAAAGAAAGCGTCTCAAACTTACTTAATGAAGGCACAAAAAACGGGGTTTTTTGCGAAAACTGGCGTTTTTACAGAAAAAACGCCGACGTAGATGAACTCAGAAACCAAAACTCCATCTAAATACCAAGTTTTATCGAAATCGTTAGAGCCGTTTTCGAGATCCGAAATATATATATATATATATATATATATATATATATATATATAATCAAGATTAACAGTTTAAAGTCTGCAAATTAACTAGCGCATTTATTGCAGTTAAAAATCAATTGCAAATATGAATATCAAAAAGAGACAATAATAGCTCATGAAGAGTATTTGTGCATAAATTGGAGTAACAGAAATTAATAGAACAACAATGAGAAACATCAGGAAAAACATTTAAAACTACTTGAAATTTAAAACTAACATGTAAAACATCAACATGGGTAATGCGCTGCTTAATCTTCAGAGGGCAGGAGCAGCATATAGATTTTTTAGATTTAGCTTTGCAGGTTTCATGAGTGTGAGTGATAAATCTATATGCTGCTCCTGCCCTCTGAAGATTAAGCAGCGCATTACCCATGTTGATGTTTTACATGTTAGTTTTAAATTTCAAGTAGTTTTAAATGTTTTTCCTGATGTTTCTCATTGTTGTTCTATTAATTTCTGTTACTCCAATTTATGCACAAATACTCTTCATGAGCTATTATTGTCTCTTTTTGATATATATATATATATATATATATATATATTAATCATTAATATATATTAATATATAATTATATGATGATTAATTATATATTATTATTAATATATATTAATATATAATTAATCATCGCCGATTTTTTTTCCTGAAATGTAAAAGGCCGCAGATAATCCCCGAGGCGGAAAAGCAAGTACTGTCCATCCGTGAAAACCGCGCCTAGCACTCGCGAACAGTTCCACTCAAAAGAGGGTGGATGCGTTGTGGGTGATAACTTTCCGAAGTTTTCAATTTGAAATTTGCATTTGCTACATCCGTTTGACATATTCAACTAAACTATGTATTTGAAATTAGCATCGTTCCACGTTGTTTGATACGGCTCAAAATGCTTTTATTCTTGTCCTTATTGTAATCTTACCTAACACCCCTATTTTGGTAAGATCAGAGAAAACCTGACGCATGCGTAAATGCGCGGAAGATTTTACCTAAGAAGATCAGATAGTATGTTTCAGCTCTTTCACCCTGTAAAACAGACACAAATTTTGCTTTTACAACCTTCCGTAAAAGCGCTAGTGTATCCTACAAGAGGAAATTCTCAGAATTTCCGTTACAGCGAGGAGGAAGATCTGATCGCATATTCCCTACCCGAAATAGAGTTATAAAAAAGTCCATTACCAAATGAGCAGAAGGTAAATCGTGTGTCCCCTATCTCCTTAATCCGTTGGTGGACTTCATAAACGCTCCCACGAAGGCCAGCAGTTCACAAAATCTGCAGGATTTAAGTGGGTGTATAATTTGGCGGGTTAAGTTCATGAAAATAAGGTGTGTGCTGATAAACAGTTCATTAGGGAGTTCTGCGGCATATGACATAGGGTCAGCTGTGGTGGTTGGAAACGCAATTTCGAAGTTTTAACTTTGTATCCTTCCGTATGTTTCGGATGAATTGTGCATTGCATCTAAGATCCTCCACTATGAGAGTAAGGACGCTTTTCTGTTTAACGTCAAGTCAGCGATAAACCGTACACGATTGTCGTCATCAGGAGCGCCCTGAAGGGAAGTCACGGGAGGTCACCTGGACCTCCCAAAAATGTTCCTCATTCGGCAAATTCGGGCAGACGATTTGGCAAATTCATTGGTGTATAAAAAACCTTGGTGGAGGAGCAAGGCCTGATTAAGATATTACGGTGCCCTAAGCCAAACACTTTTTTTGAGCACCTGTACTGAGACTTTACAATTACAGGCATTGGATAAAACAATTTTAGCCATTGATTAGAGCAATTCTAGCAATTTAGGGGCCCCTAAATTGTGGGGGCCCTAGACCACGGCCTAGTTCGCCTATTCAGTAATCAGACCCTGGGGGGGGGGGGGTACACCTAAGTCTATGTATTTGCTACTATCCCGGTTGTTATTTATTAAAGTTCAAATATTTTTCAATCATCTGAAGAAAAATTGAAAATGCTCGTTTTCCATACGTTTAGTGATACCTATTGTCTTTACTCATAAAGTAACGGTTTACGGTATGTGAGTATGCTCGTATTTTATCATTCGGCACATGTCGGAATTTCATTCGCCAAATTGAAATTTCTCCCTCCCAAAAATTTAAGCTCATGGCTCCACTGGTTGTCATCCGATAATGGTGCACGCAAAATGCATTAACATATGGGCTATTCCATGTTGTCGGACGTAAAGAAATGAAGACTTCTTTCTTCATTTTAATTCCAGTTACCAAACATAAACTGATTTAAAATTATTAATTCATGTTCAGAATATATACTTCCTGTATCATACAGAATAAAAAATCATGTATTAACTGTAAAAACTCGACCCCTAAAGTTGAAATTAAAATGATTCAAAGAGTTGGTGCCTTACGTAAACACATAACTAGTGAAATTGCTTCCTCAGTCAAAAACTTTTGAAAGTCTGAACTGGTTTGCATTTTAAAAATAAAAGATAATAAAACGCATAATAAAAAATTGTGCATTTCGGTGTCGGACATAAAACAGTTAATGTGTCCCATGGAAATTCTTCTACAAATCCATTGGTGTCGTCAGCCGAAATTTATTGGTGGTGGGGGCTAAAGGGGGGGGGGTCCAATATCATATTGTCATTTACAAATTGTTTCAAAAATCTATATGTACAGACGCAGCCAGGATTCCCGTTAAGACAATGAGGGTGATTCCCCCCCCCCCCAAGTGTCGTCCCTTTAATTTTTTCTTGTCAGGCAAATACTTGAAAAATCCACCCTTACCGTTCTCCTTTGAAGTCGGTGAATGATGGAGATTTTTTTTTTTTTTGGAAATATTAACTTATAAGATGTAAAGTAAGAAATTCTTTATTTGCAGTTTACTACTTTGAAGGAAATATGAATACCAATAATTACAGAACCAAAAACAGTTCTATTCTCTTTGGTAGTATCAGAGGAAGGGCGGACCTTCATTGTAAAATATTCTAAATTGAAGTCTTAGAAAGTCAGCTTTGATCGATCTTTTGTAGTGTTATAGAGATAGTCAGGGGGGGGGGGGATGTTTTAGTGAACAGCAATCGAAAGACAAGGATTCCTCATCCCTATATTTGCAAAATCTTACTTTAAATATCCCTAAGAATATATTTTTCTCTATTTGGAGGCTAATGCTTCAGACTTGGGTTATCCCCCTGCAAATCCCCAGTAGCTGCATGAAATGTCTTTATCACTGGTATGTCTGTTAGTGGCGCAGCGAGAAATTTTGGCAGGACTCCGTTTCAAACACACACATGTAGATATAGACTCGAAGATTTTTCATTGCTCTGAAGTGAAGTAAAGAGTTGAAGTTGCCGACATTACCCATGTCCCTTTAAGTGTCTACTTCCAAGTTTTAATTTAAAAATAACTGAAAATAAGGAAATAGAAATAAAGGCAATTTGAAAAACCTGAGCTAAGTTTAATAGTGAGAACTTCTTTATTGTGTAAATTATATAGCTCCAAGGAAATATATGTACTATATTTTTGAAAATGGAAAAGCAAGAAAATTTTCTACATTGATCTCTGAAAAACGCAATGCGTGCAAACTTGATAGTCGGGTGATTCATTTGAAAACTGCTTGAAATCATATTCTAGAAAACTTAATTTTATACTTACTACCTTTGGCGATATTAGGAATAGGAATCCAGGAAACGACTTCCGAAAATTATTTGACATTGCAGTGTTCAAAACATGATTTTAAACCTTTCTTTGGTAATATCATTTCTACTTAGGGCTCTGCTCCAATGCTCCAAATCAGCGTAAAACGTGACCGAAACCGAAGGCAGAACGAATTCTTTACGCCAATGTGGAGCAGGGCCCTAGGGCCCTGCTCCACACCGACGTAAAGCAGAAACGTAAAATAGATTACATAGTGTTCCTATTGAAAGTTCTCGGATTTTCGGTTTCTGCCTTCGGTTTCGGTCGCGTTTTACGCTGATGAGGAGCAGGGTCCTTACATTCATTATATTTAGGTTATATTTAGGAAATAAGGTTTCGAGAGCGCGCCATTGCAGAAACTTCTGAAAACAAAATTTTAAGTGATGTTAGAATGGGATGGGGGTTTGGAGTCACCTCAGACATTTTTCATAGTTGAAGAAGTTAAAATACAATTTTACAACATCTTAATTGCAATCACTAGGTGAGAATTCAATTCCTACAGCCACAATTTCTAGTTATCTTTGATGATGACATTGCGAAAAGGAGGAAGGGGGACCTTTCGGAGAAAACATTTCGAAATTCTCTAAGTCTAAAAATGAGCTTTAGACTTTCTTTGAGAACACTAAGAGAAATGTAAAGTTTTAGCTATTATCACTAGAAAATTTTGATATTGAGGTTTCCGAAAAGTAGTTTTTTAGACCTCATGTTGAAACGTTTAGTGATTAGGTTGGCGCTCTCCATCGAAACATTTTCAAAATTGAAGAACCAAAAATTCATTTTCAGGCTGTGTTTGGTAACGTAATGGGAAGGGAATGTGGTCTCCAGAGACATTTTTCAACACAAAGGCTCAAAAAGCGTAATTTAAAGTTATGTTTGATAATGCTGCGAAATGCTGTGGGAGAGTCTGACTCCCTCTCATAAATGTGCATTTAAAATCTATCTTTGGTGACATCAGACGAGAGAGAGAATAAATCAAGGTATCCTCCCGAAACTTAAATTTAAAGTTCTAAACACCAAATTCTGTCAATATTTTCTCTTAGTGCAGAAGGGCGGATAAGCGCCTTTCCTTAGAAAAATTCCGAAATTAAATTCTTAGAAATGAAATTTTAGGTTATTATTAATGATAGTAGGCAGGTAACGGGCAGCAGAGGCAATCTCCCGGAAATTTTCCGCAATTAAAGGCCAAAAGACGCAACTTTACTTGTACACCACATGTGTACATTAGGGTGTATCGAAAAAAACTTTTTTTCGAAATTCAATTTACTAAGTTGATAAAAAGTTGCCCCTACCTACCCACATATTCCACAAAAAATTTCAGTCTAATCAGAAATTGTTTAGGTGTTCCGCACGAGGCCTGAAGTTAGTGAATTTCTTCAAAAATATTAGTTTTTTCTCATTTTTTTTAATATTAAGAATAAATGTAAAAAATAATTCAAGTTGCAAAATGTACACAGCAAAGTCTGAGTACAAAATTGGGTTTGAAAAAAATTATATTAAACAAGATTTAGATCTCCCACATTTATTCTAAACTTACGTAATTTTCACCAAAACTAGCATTTTACAAGGCCATGCGGCTTGGTTAGAAACTTGTTTATGAATGTGGAAATTAACTGAATTAACACTTGAAATGGGAATCATCTGTGGTTTATGTGGAGTAAAAAGTAAAATAATATAAACTATAAACAGAATCTAAGCCCACCATCACACAGTGCCCGCGTCCTATCGGGGCCACCGTGATGGTAAACGAAATACTGCACCGCTAGCGTAGCTGCTATAGAATTGTATAGAAGAACATATAGCTTTGGTTGAGGAAACACTCTAAATATTTCGGACATGGTGCTCCAGTAAATGGCCCAGGGAAAGAAATTGTAGCTTCAGTTTCACGATTTATGGAAAAAAAAGTTCTATTGATAAAGAACATAAAAGCTATCGGTTGTGATGGCACATCAGTTATCACTAGAAAATCAAATGGTGCTATTTGACTTCCAGTAAAGTCTTTAGAACCCTCACTACAAGCCGTGGCATGTTTTCTTCATTTAATGAATTACCACCCAGAAAGTTAACGGTGGCTATTGATAGGCCGACTACTGGACAAAATTCTTTTAGTTGACCTATTGGAGAATTTTCGCAATAGTGCTAAGATCTACCAGTCATGAACTTTAAGATAATAGAACGCGTTTTACCAGAAGTTGATGTCAAAGAATTGAGTCTAAAATATTTATGGGATGTGTCTGAAGCTGTAACGTCTGTCAAATGTTCTCAAAATTTAGCAGAAAGGAACCCTGCAAGCTTTTCCCATGCAAGATGGCTTCATTACAATGTGGAATGGATAACATTTTGGAGATTTGTATCCAAATACTTGCTGCAATCTATGATTAAAAAAAAATGCTTAGATGCATGAATAATTTTATGCTGAGATTCGATTGTGAAAAAGTAGAGAGCATAAATCTTTATTATAAATTCTGCTAGTTTATTAACTCTGAACTTGGATCACTAGTTGCGATGTGTAGCCTCAAAATTGTTTGCCATCGCAAGCCATCTTGCATGAGAAAAGCTTGCAGGGGTCCTTTCTGCTAAATTTTGAGAACATTTGACAGACATTACAGCTTTAGACACATCCCATAAGTATTTTGACTCAATTCTTTAACATCAACTTCTGGTAAAACGCGTTCTATTATCTTAAAGTTCATGACTGGTAGATCTTAGCAATGTTGCAAGAATTCTCCAATAGGTCAACTAAAAGAATTTTGTCCAGTAGTCGGCCTATCAAGAGCCACCGTTAACTTTCTGAGTGGTAATTCATTAAATGAAGAAAACATACCACGGCTAGTAGTGAGGGCTCTAAAGACTTTTCTGGAAGTCTAATAGCACCATTTGATTTTCTAGTGATAACTGATTGCCATCAAAACCGATAGCTTTTATGTTCTTTATCAATAGAACTTTTTTTTCCATAAATCGTGAAACTGAAGCTACAATTTCTTTTCCTGGGTCATTTATTGGAGCACCATGTCCGAAATATTTCGAGTCTGTTTCCTCAAGCAAAGATATATGTTCTTCTATACAATCCTATAGCAGCTACGCTAGCGGAGCTGTATTTCGTTTACCATCACGGGGGCCCGATAGAACGCGGGCACTGTGTGACGAGGGGCTTAAATTCTGTTTATAGTTTATATTATTTTACTTTTTACTCCACATAAATCACAGATTATTCCCAGTTTAAAGTGTTAATTCAGTTAGATTCCACATTCATAAACAAGTTTCTAACCAAGCCGCATGGCCTTATAAAATGCTAGTTTTGGTGAAAATTAAATAAGTTTAGAATAAATGTGGGGGATCTAAATGTTGTTTAATATACTTTTTTTCAAACCCAATTTTGTAGTCAGACTTTGCTGTGTACATTTTGCAACTTAAATTATTTTTTACATTTATTCTTAATATTAAAAAAAAAATGAGAAAAAACTAATATTTTGAAGAAATTCACAAACTTCAGGCCTCGTGCGGAGCACCTAAACAATTTCTGATTAGACTGAAATTTTTTGTGGAATATGTAGGTAGGTAGGGGCAACCTTTTATCAACTTAGTAAATTGAATTTCGAAATAAGTTTTTTTCGATACACCCTAGTGTACATCTGCATAAAAATAATTTTATTACTTCATTGAGAAGTTATGACCCACTAGGTGACCCGTGCGGAATTCCGCAAAAAAAAAAAAAAAAAAAAAAAAAAAAAAAAAAAAAAAAACTCTAAACTTAAAATTTCATACGACAATTTTTATTGGCTTCATTTGCACAACATCGCCATCTACTGCCGTCGTTCTGACAACTTTTCAAAGAGATCAAAGACACGTTCACTTTTACAACTACTACAAAAGTGATACCCTATATTAAAATCAAATACCCAAGGCTACTACTAAACTAAAAACTAACGTTATTGCAAAACTACCATAGTATTTTGAAACAATAAAAGTTACAATTAAGGTTTACCGAGCTAAGCCTTGGCTTGAAATGTCGCATTTAAAATTGATTTGAACAACAATGTAACGATTTTGACAGTTGAGCAAAAAATTTAACTTTTTCAAACTTCAATCGCTTATAAGTCGCTTAAACGTGGATTTTCGAGATTCTCGTTACGCGGCGCTAGCGGAGAAACGTTCTAAAGAACGCATTTTTTTTAATCTTTCGAATGAAATCAAAATGGAGACGATACGACAATTATTTCGGCTAGATAGAGTCAATTTTGTGCCCAAAAATTGAAGTTCGAATAAAAAACGAACCGACACTTTTTAGAGTGTGGGTCTAATTTTCGTCAATAGCCCGCGGGATAAGCTTCAAAATCATAAATTTTCTTGCAATTCGATAAAGAAATGAGCGAGTTTCGACCGGGTATAGGATTCGGCTTAGAGAAATAATATATGGAGATTATCCGGATCCCCAATTGGCTATGCTAATGTGTCCTCTAATGGCGAATCCTTGAGATATATTTGAACTGGTGGTAATAATTACAAGGAGATTCAAACACGACATGACCATTGAGCGCAGTAAAAAATGCGATGGCCAATGATGCCCATTTTATAGGGAGCAAGCATCATGCATGTTCGACGGTCAAGTCTCGTTTGTACTACCCCGCTTAACAATTTTTAGATGTTTATCTTGCTTTGTTACGAAATAAATTGTGAAAAATGTAATTGCCTTTTATTTTTCGTTTTAAAATGAAAACAGCATTAATGTTCCACAAACAACAATGAATGTTTACTTTCCAAAATATTGACGGGATCAGATCCTCAATCATTGAGGGGTCCGATCCTCAATTATTGGGGTGGCGACGCCCATGTACAAATCAAAATGAATTTTATTCTTACCCATTTTTCATTACATGCTGTGCATTCTACATTTGAATGATCTATTTCTAATATTAGTATGTATTTTTGGGAGAAAACAGAGTATCTTTGAGAGTCGCCAAATATGGTTTGAAACTGCTCAAGTTCTTATTTTAGTTTAACAGCTTATAATTTATTTGAAACAGAAGTTATCAAGTTTTCAACAAATATATTTCAAAACATACAACTTTTTGCCTTTAAAATGACACCTTGGTTGTTTTGAAAATAAAAATTTTGAAATGTTGATTCTCCGGTTGACCTTTTCATGGAATTGCCTATTTGTATCTGTGTTACATGAATTAAAATCGTTCGGAAAAACCACACCTTCATTTCCTCTCCAAACCTTGAAGTCCGCTCGCGTTTCTGTTTCAGAAATTTCTTCAAATGTATAATTAACGTCCAGTTTCGTGAAACCTTATTGTGCATCAGAATTGGAGACGCAAGTTTTAATTTCGTCCATTATAATCTTAATCGCCCCTCTGTTAAATTCCCATTTTTAATTTACTTCGGCGATACAAATTATCGCCAAGTTGTATGGCAAACCCAAGTTTGAAACTGGTAGATTCTCAATGCGGATTTGATTTTTGGTTCGAGATTTGTGATTTTGAAGGGAGCAGACCAGAAAGAACCATTTATAGTTATAGTTAAATTTATTTTGGGCTGTAACGTGTTAATAATGGTTTTTCGTTACATGTAATCATAGTTTGTCTTTTTGAAAGTCAACTAAGATTTTAAATTAAGGAACAGGAAGAATATAGCAATTGTAACCTACAAACATAGAACCTCGAATCTTTTTTTTTTACCCACGAAATAAACCTGCATTTTGGCACATGTTTCTTCTTAAGAACTAGCATAGGCGAATATGTGTACCAGTAATGGACCATAATAACCTTCCTTGTGTGTAGATTAGAGAATAAACAAGCTTTACGGACACTATTGGAACCAAATGAATTAATTGGTGATTGGTCAAAATTCGTTCCTTTCAACTAGGCGAAAGATTATACGTAGTTACCAGATTTTGTTTGAGTTAGCTAAGCGTTACTAATAAGTAGTCATGTGAATAGCTGTTTCTTTCAAGTCTTAACAGAATCCTGTAAGAGGTAAGTTTTACTTATATACGTTCCTTTCTTAAAACTAGAGATATTTTTTCCATTTGAATGTTTTTATGTTTTTTTAAACATTTAACTATCTACAAACGATGCTTATAAAACAATATAAGCTTGTTATATAAGAGACCCATTTTGGATTATGTATTGTTCAATTATGCCATTAATGGGCATGTTGGTCCAATATAGGTACGTAAACTAACTTTAAAATTCAATGTTATGCTGATTTGATTAGATTTTCTACTGTTTTAATTTATATTTGTATAACCTGATGATCAGGACCAGTAATGGATCATCAATCCAATTACTAATGGGCGATTCTCTGTAAACTCGTCATTTTTCACACGAAATCTGTCCGGCACGGTTGTTTGAAATGTTCGTATAATTATAATACTATTGCTCAGAAAATGAATCTATTACTTTGGTTTGAAAGAGGGCCAATTGAAGTTTGTGTTTTTCTGATAAATCATCATAGGGGGTAAGTCCGCCTAGTATAACTAGGCAGGGGACTGTGGCAGGTGACTGTGTTTTTGCTCTTTGTTGCGTAATATCTGCAAAACTATTGGAACATAATTAGTTACGAGACTGCCTATAAATTTAGGCCCAAATCGTGGACATAATAACTAATACGTTTTATAACTAAATTAATTGACATTAATAAAATCACGTCCCAGAGGACTGTTTTCGCAACGATCACGATGCATACTTTCAGCACAAATGTGGCTCTCAAACTAAGCAAAGTAGCGTTTCAACACCGTTCTCGGCGATTTCGGCAAATTCACACTGATTACTTTAAACTTCATGCCAAAAAGAATTTGCAAAAGTTATAGATTTTTCGTATTACAGCTTTGAATTTGTTGCAGGAGACTGTTTGAAAAAACTCCGGACAGAATTTATATGACAATTTTAAGTTTTAGAAATACGTAATTATCCCTTATTTCATAAGAAAAATATAGCTTCATTATTCTATTTTTAGATATTAATTGCCAAACTTATGTAGTGTTAATAGGTTTTTCGAAATACTATCTTTAACAGTCAGACTATGGAATTGGGACAGCCAGGGGACTGTGTTTTTGGCGCTTAGATAATTTCTAGAAAAAAAATTAAATTGTTATCACTCCAAATGCAATTGGGCCACAAAGTATTAATGCTTTACTTGTATTAAGAGCGAAAATTACTTTATTACACTTTATTATTTTTAAAATAATCAGTCCGGACAGCCAATTACCAGTTTACAGAGAATCGCCCTAATACATCTATAGCCAAATCCGTCATTTAGAGGAGAGGGTGGGGGGGGGGGGGGGGCAGGGAGGTTGATTGCTTCCTCCTGAATTTGGGAAATCAATGTATTTACATGAAAGCAGTGGTGGTTTTTGCTGTTTTTTTGTGTTGTTTACATTGTGTACACAATCTTTTCCCACCCACCTCTGAAAAAGTTCGAAATGACGGGCTTCTCTATAGCCATTACCGATGCCCTTGATGCTCATTTAATAAAACTAAGGGGTTCGCTCATGTGAAGTGCTTGGTTATAATAATAATAATTATATCTCCTAGTCAGCGATGACAAACATGCTTCTCACCCAATAAAAAATTTATTAAAAATCAATTAAAAAATTAGTCTATAAGCTAATTGAATTCTTCTTGAATAACTCAATATTGATCCCAAAATACTTTAAGAAAACATTACTAGAAAAAAATGACCCGATAAGAAAAGGGTAAAAATTCAACTATTTCCAAGCTTTTCCCCTCGGTTACAGAATAAGAAAAGGACGTTGAACTAACAACTTCCTTCACATCAGACCGTTACTTGAGGACTGTTTAACTTCTTAGACTTATTATAGTGGAAACTCGCTTGACAGTAAGAAATCGCTTGAAGGACGTCACACACTACTTCCTTGAAGGACGTCACACACTACTTCCTTGAAAGCTACTCCCTCGCGAACTATTCCTTGAAGAGACTCATTCAATATTTAACTACAAGGGAGTGTTTGCGAATCGGGTGGGTGCAAAGAATGAATTCCTCGCTTGTTACCTCAACGTTCTTTCTGACATTTGCATTTTTAGGCAGAGTTTCGAAAAGGGGGCAAATCTTTATTGGCCGGGTTGCGGTAAAAATTCGTCTTCAGTTTAGTTCACCTTTATACAGAGTGTCCCAGTTGAACTTGGAAGACCCCCATTTTAGAAACCGTTAGTTTTAGATACATAGTTCCAATTTGCAACAATGGTCAAAATGATGCGCAGAGTTGTTGCTGGTAAAAGAATGTACGCTTCACACGGTAATGTGAACCATGAAATACAAGTGAAAGAATACCGTAAAGTCGGGTTACTTGGACCCCAGGGGGTTACTTGAGCCCATTACAGTAAAATGATAAAATCTAGGTTTGGTACTTATTAGTTGAAGACTTGCACGTAGTTCCTTGTTTCTCCTCTAGGTATAAGCACTCTGCAGTCTCTAATGCTAGTACCAAACCCAGATTTTATCATTTTACTGTGGGCTCAAGTAACCTCCTTGTGGGTCCAAGTAACCCGACTTTACGGTATCTGACTTGTTAACGTGGGCTCATCTCAAGGCCGTATCCAGAAAAAAATTTCGGGAGGGGTCCAGTTCCGCACATTGCCGAAACACACATACATTTTTGTGTGTGCTATGAGTCTAATTTCTAACTGACAGCCCCCCCCCCCCCCCACGATGTTTGATACGTGTGTGTTTTTTCATTTCTTTATTCTTATTATTTTCTTGAACTGACCTTTATTGGTGATAGAGAGATATGCAATGAAAACTTTTTTAAGTGGGGTAGAATATGCGTAATTTTAGGGGGTCCGGGGGTTCCTCCCCCAGGTAAATTTTTGAAAAAAGTTTTAAAATTCTGCATTTTGAGGCCTTATATGAGGCAATTGGGACTTCAAAAACACGTTGGAAAAGTAGGCAAAAAACAATCTCATAAATTTTCTGCATCTTTTTGCAAACTAAGATTAATCAAAGCATTAAAAAATGGTTAGTTTCACAAACGATTAACATTAAGCGACAGAGAGGAAGGACAAAGGAGGAGAAAAGATTAACACATTATCACTTGCTTACATCGGTTTTCACTGTAGTTACATAGTAGTTTTTGATCAGTTCCCCAACTCGCCGACAGACACAGCACTTAGTAACATAAAATAACCAATAGTATAAAACACATAAAATTCTTTAAAAGAAATAGTGTAGAGATTTAAAAAATAATTAACGAGAGAGTAACTTTCTGGCCATTTAGTTAATTCATAGTTTAATTATTTGATAAGAAATATGATTGAATCACTTTTGAAGGAGTTTCAAAAAGGTATTTAATCATTTTCAAAGACTCTAGAACAGTTAAAATTCTTTAAAACATTTCATTTGCACTTTCCAGTCTTTGACGTTTTAATAGTTAATTGAACAGTCTTACGAAATTGTTAAAACTTTGAAAGACACATCTTTTAAAGATTAAAAATAGATATTAAAAAATACTTATAACGACAATTTCCTTTTCAATAACTAGTACTGCAGAAAACGAAAAAAAATTCGAAAATACTGAATTAGGTATTTAATGAATAGTCATGAATAGTCATGTCAATAGAATAAACATGTGAGTCACAAAAAAATATTTTTGAAAATATGCTACAAAAAATGCTGGAATATGATTTTTGCATTACGCAGAATATTTTTTTTTTTAATCAAGGAGCTGAGTTTCGCGCAACTTGATGCCCACCTACCCTCTATTTGTATTAGAAACTTTAAAATTCAAGGTTTACAGCTACATTTAACAAAGTTTTCAAGGTTTTTAAGCTAATTGATATTAGTAAATTTTTAAGCTAAAAAATTTGTAAATGGAATTTTTTTTAAAGTAACTTTTGTCTAAGATTGGTGAGCGTCCAACAAAGCAGAGGGTCTTCGAACGTATCCGTTTTTGTGTGGTCTTGTTGATTGAAGACATGTTTAGCTGTTAAAATCCCTCGAGGATTACAAATGCTTATAAATGGAGACCAACAACGTACCCTCTTAATTGAATCAGGCCGCTGAGAAGCAATCTCAGCCTAGTTGGAAACTAGGGGCCCGGCGATTAGGGGGTAAGAATCTGAGTAGTGTAAGTTTTATAAGTTTTAAGGGGGAGGGAAGGGGGCGCCAATCAAACTGACAAGTGGCTTGCCTTGAGCCTGAATTGATTTGGAAGAGAGAGCTGGAAGTGCTAATGAGTGTCTTGTATTTACGTTTGTTTTGCAGCTAATGAGAATTTAAATTGTCTTTTTTTTCGTACTTCTTCAAATTTTCACTCATTTAATAGAAAAAAGGAAAAAAAAAAAAAACTTTTTTTTTGCCATTTGAAATTAAAAAAAAAAGAAAACTTTTTTTTTTGTTTGATATTATAAAACATTTCGGGTTTCGGGGGGGGGGGGGGGGCTCGGGCCCGTCGGGCCCCCCCTCTGGATACGGCCTTGGCTCATCTGTGTCTATGGGCAGATAACTACCGCTAAATAAGGATAATAATTATCAGCATGGTAATGGCGATAGAAGGAAAATTGAGAGGACGGGGGGAGGGGGTGTTTGAACCCGCTGGACATTCTCCTTGTGTGCGCGCCACTGTTATTCAAGAACTAATTTTACAACAAAAGTTGCGAATGAAAAAAATTCCATGTCTTCATACTTGATCCTATAAACACACTACATATTCTCGTTTGAGTTATGGAACCAATTCTTATTCAATGAATTTCTTGTTTAATCAGTTATTTTATCACGAAATTTCAAAGTTAACTTTTCTGATAAAACAAGAAAATTAATAGTTTTCCACCCATAATGTTTTCTCAAGAAATGGTTGTTGTTGGTGTCTTGTGCCAGCCAGGCTGGCGATTTCGGGTTGCGCTGCTTCACTTTTCCAACTGTACAGTCATTTGATGTGAAGTCCGACTTCCACAGTACACACGTGTCACAAGGGTGGGCATGGGCAATAGGGTGGGGCGAAAAATAAAAAGTTTTTCAGATCAACTTCTAATAGCTGCCAAAAGTTGTCTTTGGTGATAGTTAGCTGTTGTGCAAAATTTGAGAAAAATCGGTTCATATCTTCAGGGGGCGCTGCGATCGCAAAGTTTTACCATAGCTTTGTTATGGATTTTATGGTTAAAATATCAAAAAGAATGCCTTTAGCTGGTCTCTTTGCGTTTTTTTTACTCAAAAGATGTTTTCATGCATTAAAAGCATATGAAATGACTCACAAACATTGTTTTATATGATACATTTATATTTAAAAAAAATCACTTTTTTTCACGTTTTTGTTTCTTTTTAAATGCTTGAAATATAAATATATCATATAAAATAATTTTTTGTGAGTTATTTCATATGCTTTGAATGCATGAATATATCTTATGAGTAAAAAAATGCAATGAGATTAGCTAACGGCATTGTTTTTCATATTTTAACCATAAAATACCGATAAAAGCTATGATAAAACTTTGCGATCGCAGCGCCCCCTGAAGATATTAACCGATTTTTCTCAAATTTTGCACAAAAGCTAACTATCACCAAAGACAACTTTTGGCAACTATTAGAAGTTGATCTGAAAAACTTTTTATTTTTCGCCCCACCCTAATGGGCAACCCAACCATTCACAACTCAACCACACATTCTTACGAAAGAAGGACAAGAGAGAGAGAGAATACATTCATACCCGAGCTGAGATTCGAACCCGGGACCTCCCCATCCGGGTCAGACTTCTCTGACCACTAGACAAGGTGGCCGTCTATTTTACTTACGTTTTCTGCAAATAACGAATCGGAGAAAGAGCACTTAGATCGGTGGTTTATCTTACCACACATAAATCTACAGCAACCCTAAAATGGTAGGCGGATATGAATACGGAAAGTAACTAAATTGAGTTACAGGGTAACAGAGCTGGGAGGCAAGTGGTTCCGTTTTCGTTTTCCTGTCCTTAGAATTGCAGTGAAAGATGTCAAGAAAAAACGAAAACGAATTGCAGTCGAACGCACGTTCTGATGCAAACGAATCCGTGGAACATCGACCGTGTTGCCATTTGCCTCGGTGCATCCCAAGCGTTCTTAAATATAGATTAGAATGGATTTCCCTTTCATTGTGATCTTCTCTGGTGCCGAAAACTGGAATTAACTTTTTGGAGCGGGGTCAAAGTTGCGGGAAGGTAGAGACCGATGATTTGGTTCGGAGTTTGAATTCTTTTGGCGAAGTTATTAAACCTCGGGTTTCTATCTTCAGTGATGGTGCATTGCTCTTTTTCTAGTAATTGTTGTGTGTGTGTGTGTGTGTGTGTGTTTTTTTTTTCCTTCCTTGTTATTTTCCCTCCTTTCTATAGGAGTTTCTTGCTTGAATCTATAAATTGTTCAGCAGGATATAAGGTAGTTATTTTCTGAATGATATCTTGGAATAAATTTGAAGATAAATTGATGGTTAAAGATACCTGTTTTGAATACTTTTCCTCATTTGATGAATGTTTTTCTAAAAATTGAATTGATTTTATGCGAAAAATATTTTTGGTCATCTGATGCTTTTGGTATTTATATTAAAATGGCTGAATTTATTACTTTCATTGAACGCAATTTTTTGTCTATAAATATGTTTAAGAGGCCTTCTTTGAGATTCAGAAACAAAAAAGAAAGAAATGTTGATGACAGCGACATTTTTGATTTTTCTTAATTTTTATGTGTGGGAAATAAGTCTTGTTTAAAGTACCTTAACGTTAGGGTGCATCGAAAAACACTTATTTTTCAAATCAAATTTTTAATAATGAGGAAAGTTGCCTTGTGTTATCATTAGTTACGTGTGCAAAATGTTGTTGATCTGAGTTAAATATCTTCAGTTGCCCCTGGAACAGTTCATTATAGAAAATTTGCGATTTTTTCCATGTTTTTTTTTTCTTTTCTTTTTTTTTAAGGAAATAACTATCTAGTTCCAATAGTGCGGAAAAGTTGCCGTATGTCATTGTTAGATGCGCAAAATTTAAGTAATCTGAGTTAATATCTTCAGTTGCTTTTGGGGCAATTCATTAAAAAATTTCCGTAATTTATCTTTTCTTCAATTTATACATTTTTCAAATAAGAAATAGGATTCTTTAATACCAATAATGCTGAAGCGTTACCATTCATCCTGCCAAGAATTCCCTTCTTTGTGAAATCAGAACAAAATGCACTCAAATAAATTTGTGCATTAAACATATAATACTGCGTCGTTTGATCTTTTCCAAGTCTTCATTCCTGCTCTTTTCTGTGTTAGGCACGAAGAAAAACATACGCGTGTTTTGAAGCTAAGCTTCCTAAATACTAGTCATAACGAGTGCAGAGCGCTTTGGATATTGAGGTTGTTTAAACTCTAACGACATATCTGTGAGATTAAGTGTTAGTCTTGGAAGTAGTATCCAAGAATTAAACATGCATCTTCATCTTTAAGAGGTCCAATCCGAATCATTGCTGCAATTTAATAATTTGATGACTCTACTCATTGTGTACCATTGCATAATTTTAGTTGATTGATGTTTCAGAGTGATATAATTGACTCTGCAATTTTCAAATTCAGAACATCAACTATTGTATATATTATTTCTCAAAAGGGTTTTTTTTCTCTTTGTGCGATATATTTATACCTGGCTAAATTTCAAAAGTAAGGAATCATTCCAAAACTAAAAATTATAACAAAAAAAAAAAAAAAATGAATATTGTCTAAATGCCCCTCTCTCCCCTACTCTGGATAGTAATAGTATAAAAACAGTAATTTTTCGCCGAAAAACAGAAGATTTCAAGTATAAAATCCATGCGCTTTTCATTGAATGTGAAAGTCTGTTTTTTTATTACGTAGTTAGTCATATCTAATGTGAAGTTTCCTATAAAATTAACACGATGTTGCTACCGCTAAACCACTGCCCTTTCCCAAAATATTTACTTTCAGTTTGTGATTGAATCCATTTCTAGCTATTTTTAACCCCTGCCTCATTAAGGATATTGATTATAAGTTTGACGTGTCTGTGTATCTAAAATGTCGGTCTGTACCCGTGGCAATCTAGCGTTTAAAACGGGTGGCCCGATTTTTATTTATTTATTTATTAATGTTTTGATAACTAGTTGATATAAAAGTGTTTTTAGCTAGGTAGCGTCTTTGAATGATAATAATTAACCAAGACATTAAAAACCTTTGAAACATTTATCGCGGTTTTTGCTAATAGCTTCCTGAAGACCACTGCGAAAGATCGGACAGCGGATAGCCTAATATCTTCAAAACACATGATCGATTTCATGCGTTTTTTTCCAGCTCTTTTGTTTTTTAAAGAAATTACAGCACATGGAGCTTATTCTGATTAAAACTCGATACTTTAGTACGAAGGAAAATGTGACTCTAATAAGATTACATTAGTTGCATTGGTGTATATGCACAATTGCATTCTTTGTGAATTTATTAATATGTTTCAAGTATGTGGCCTTTATTTTTCATGTTTTTGCAATGTGACATGGGTGCCCGGTGCTCTCAGACTATCCATCTAGTATAAAGCAGTGA
Source organism: Uloborus plumipes (assembly GCA_038373865.1). Lineage (NCBI taxonomy): Eukaryota > Metazoa > Arthropoda > Arachnida > Araneae > Uloboridae > Uloborus > Uloborus plumipes. Next base: position 27,445 of record JAXGGA010001059.1, read on the forward strand.
GTAACCGCCCCTAAGCAAGGGCTATAAGGCAGGAACATGCAATACACCGCCAACTCGTTCATTTCGATTCATGGATTGCAGTTTCGGGCTTATTATGCCCTCATCAGCATGGAATATGAAAGTGAACGAGTTTTCCAACTCGCTCACTTGGGAGTTGGGGAAACTCGATCACTTTCGTATTCCGTGCTGATGAGGGCATAATAAGCCCGAAACTGCAATCCATGGATCGAAATGAACGAGTTGGCGGTGTATTGCATATACCTCTAGTGTTCAAGGCGCAGACTGCGTCTCTGAAATTTTTATTGTGTGTGTGTGGGGGGGGGGGGGGGTTCAGCGATTAGTTTTTTTTTAGGGTGAAGGGGCGTATTTTTGTTGTTCTTAGGCCCTGCTTTTGTGGGCACCGCTAAGTAAACTACTCTAATGTTTTTTGAAATGGCCGGTGGTTGATCTCTGTTGGGCATCTTAATGTTCTGACACTTTTGTAAAGAAGCCCCATAATCTTATTTCTCCCCCCCCTAAAAATGGCACCTCTCAAATAATACAGAGAGCCTCTCCCCCCCCCCCCCTCCAATCCATAAAGAAACAATATATATAGAGAAGGACTTTCCACAAGAATGAGATCCCTAACAAAAATTCAACTGCATTAAGAAAATCTTAAGAAATTTTGCTTTAAAAATATAAGTATGAAAAGTTCACAAACATGCGTTGGTCGGACCATTCTATTTTGCACATTACGTCAGTGAAATTGTTTTCTTTCTACCGAAAAAGGAAAACAATGAAACAATAAAATAGGCTATACAAATTTTTATTTAATCAATGATTACTATTTTTTCCGAAACATGAAACAGTTCTTTTACAAAATGTGACAGAAATTTTTGATCGAAATGCCAGTCATTTTTCATCTACGAGTATTTTTAAAGACGCAAGTTCTCAGAGTCAGTACAGGCAAAATTTCTCACCAGTCTCAGTTTCGCGGCAAGGAGATTATTGCAATTTTTATTGAAACAAAACAAAAATGTTTGGAGTGCATCGAATCATAAAATCATTTTGCACAATTCTTGCCCTAAAAGACTTTTTGATTTTGTTTTGCCGAAAAATCCTTTTTTCAAACACTTCTTTCTAAAAAGTAACAAATGTTCTCACAACTTTTCGATTAATTCCAAATAAAAAAGCTGACATTCAGTTCATCTCGTCCTTTCAGTCCTCTAATTTCTTTATTGATGCATGAACGGACGAATAGGAAGAGTGCTGCCGAGCCGCCACCATGTGGTTCAGGGTGTGGTGAAGATTGGGTATGTGAGCTTAGAGGTAGCCAACCATGGGAGGCGTTGAGAGAGTTCAAAGTTGCCCCGAAGTTTGTTGTATTTCAGGAGCACAACATTTGGAGTGGCCTCTGTCGTTGGTTTGGAGAGTTTGTAGGTCCCTCTCCGTTTTTGGAACAATGTTGAGAAAAGTGGAATACCACAGAATTTCATCTGAAAAGAAAAAAAATAAACATTTATAAAACTTGCAGTTTTAAGATATGTTTCTAGTAATCTGATATATATTACGGTGGTTCTTTTTTTTTATTACTAAAGCTAGTGGCTAATACAAAGATTGCTATACATTTCAGAGTATACATTGACTCTAGGTGACTTGTTCACGTTCTACTTTGGCGAAAACAGAAAAAAATCATTCGCCATATTTGCTCTTCATATTTTAATCCCATATTTTGATGGGACTTTTACTCTTTGATCCATTCATTTGACGGATTATTTTTATATTTTGAGGGAGCTTATAAACAAGGTTCAAAATTATTTGGATGACTACAACTTTTATTGGTATTTAATGGATAGGTTTATTTATTTGAAGGACTGATTTACATTGTAATGGGTTTTAATCATTTATTCTATTTGTGTAATGGGTTTTAATCATTTATTCTATTTGACGGTTTATTTTTCGTGTATGCAGTACTCCACCAACTCGTTTATTTCATCCATAAACTGCTGTTACGGGTTGTGCACTAGGGTGGGGCGAAAAATGAAGTTTTTCAGATCAACTTCTAATAGTTGCCAAAAGTTGTCTTTGGTGATAGTTAGCTTTTGTGCAAAATTTGAGAAAAATCGGTTAATATCTTCAGGGGGCGCTGCGATCGCAAAGTTTTATCATAGCTTTCATCGGGATTTTATGGTTAAAATATGAAAACCAATGCCGTTAGCTAATCTCATTGCATTTTTTTACTCATAAGATATATTCATGCATTCAAAGCATATGAAATGACTCACAAAAATTATTTTATATGATATATTTATGTTTCAAGCATTTAAAAAGAAACAAAAACGCGAAAATGATTTTTTTGAAATATAAATATATCATATAAAATAACGTTTGTGAGTCATTTCATATGCTTTTAATGCATGAAAACATCTTTTGGGTAAAAAAAACGCAAAGAGACTAGCTAAAGGCATTCTTTTTGATATTTTAACCATTAAATCCATAACAACGCTATGGTAAAACTTTGCGATCGCAGCGCCCCCTGAAGATATTAACCGATTTTTCTGAAATTTTGCACAAAAGCTAACTATCACCAAAGACAACTTTTGGCAACTATTAGAAGTTGAGGTGAAAACCTTTTTATTTTTCGCCCCACCCTATTGTGCACCGTACCAATGTGCGGTCGCTCGCTGATTCTAATTTCATATTAGCTACCAGTTTTTTTTTTTTTTTTTGGCTCTCTTTACTCGATAAGAGGATTTCCGCTTCTAGCTCGTTTACTTCCTATTCCATGCTGACGAGTGCAAAATAGCACGAAGCTGCAGTCCATGGATAGAATATACGAGTTGGTGGTATATTGCATGTTTCTGCTTAAGGCTACAGTGGACAAATAAAATTGATTTTTTCAATTTTATTGATTTATATGTCGAAAACTTAGTGAGCTTGTATTATTGTTTATTTACTACATCTAAAAGCATAAAAAACACAAATTAGTGCAAAAACCATGAATACTTTTTTTCAAATTTCAAATTTAAATATTTTTTTAACAAAATTTCAAAATGTTCCAGGCGTCGCAATTTTTTTTCAAACTTTGAATTTCCACTTAATTTTCAATCATTAGGCATGATTGCATAAAACAATGCATCACATGCAATGTTTTATGTGGTAGTTTATAAAAGATGGCTGAAAATGAAAATTTATATGATTTTTTCAACTGAAAATTTTTATTTTCAGCCATCTTTTATAAACTATTTCATAAAACATTGTTTTTAATGCATTGTTTTGTGCCATCATGCCTAATGATTGAAAATTAAGTGGAAATTCAAAGTTTGAAAAAAAAATTGCGATGCCTGGAACATTTTGAAATTTTGTTAAAAAAATACTTAAATTTGAAATTTGAAAAAAAAAGTATTCATTGTTTTTGCACTAATTTGTGTTTTTTATGCTTCTAGATGTCGTAAATATACAATAATACAAGCACCCTAAGTTTTAGACATATAAATCAATAATTGAAAAAAATCAATTTTATTTGTCCACTGTAGCCTTAAGGTAGTAGTCTGGTAACTTGGGTTCAGAAAATCGAGAATTTTTTTTTTTGCTTAATTTTAAAGTACAATGTCTTGAGAATATACTGTGAAACTTTCAGACAGAAATTCGAAATATTTCGGGAGTTATAAATCGTCGGTACTAAAGAGAATTTTTTTCACCCCTAACTTTTTATTTTACAACCATTTCTTTGCTGAAATAAAAGGACTTTTTTTTTTTTTTGAAAGTCCGCCATTTTGTTATTTACCCTTGAAATTTAACTTCACTAGTTCCGACCAGAATGACATGTCTATAGATTAAGAATAATCAAGAATATTTGATTTCAGATAACATCAAGAGCCAAAATCACCCGGGCCACACACGTGCATTTTTTTTGAAGTTCCAACTTCGAGTGACAATACTAATTAATAATAATAAACTTTTAAATTTTTTCAAATACATTTTTTTAATATTTTCAATATGTAAAGAAAATCACTCTTAATATTAAAGATAATTCATTTTTATTTTCCTATAAAAAACCACCCTCCAAAGAAGTCATGGAAATAGGCATAAGTTACCAGACTACTACCTTAAGCCCTGTCTTAGAAGTGGTTACTTACTGCTTTATTTTTCATGTAGTTTCATTATTCCATTATACGTGGGTCAAGGCACATTTTTAGTCTTAGCAATTCTTTTTCTTTTTTTTTTCTGTCGTTATGTGTGGTAAAATTTACATAAAACTATTAATTTGGCATCGCCTTTCATTATTTTAGCTTTTTAATGAATTTTAAAACGAAGTAAATGAAAATTATGCTCGAAAAAAACCCAAAAGAATGTTTTAAGCATGAAAAATCCAGTCAAAATAACTCGCCAAATCACTTTTAAATGCTCCATTAATATTCAAAATATTCAGATAAATATGTATTGAGCCATCAATAGCCTTTGAGAGAGAGAAAGTTCAGAAGGCTGATAAAATTAAAAAGAGGAGCAAACATGGCGATGATGTGAGCGTATTTATTTCAATGTTCACCAAGGAAGACAGAAAACAAGACGCCCAGCAGCCTTTAAAGGAGGAACCTTGAATTTTAAGGCTTTTATTTTCATTAAAGAGATTCATAAAAATGACAAAATATCGTTTGGTATCTCAAACAGTAGCCACCGTTGACCTAGCAGGGTAGCAACCACTAAGATTGCTATATATTAGTAGTGTCAATGGTAGAATCCTAGTTTATGGTCCGGGTTTGGCGATTTTGCTTAAAGTCGCCAAGCAATCCAATGATCCAATGATAATTCTATGGTTGCCATTTTGCTTAAAGTCGCCAAACAATCCAATCATTCAATGCTAATTCTGTGGTTGCCAGATTTATTCATTTATCGCCGGACCATAAACTAGGATTCTACCGTGTCAATAACTTGAAAATTCTTCATTTTCAATAGCGATAAATCCATTCTGTTACCAATGTGCCAATACTGTTTCCTCCGCAGTCTAAAAAGGGATATAGGGAACAGCTTTAGTATTATTCAAGGATTGGCAGCTTTTTGGTTTGGCGACATTTTTTGGGGGGACAAGCTACGCTAACGCGTAGTTTAACCTAGCACGGCAACCTATAAGCAGAATGGCAACAAAAGCTATGAAGGACAACCAAAACACAAGACAACACAATTGGCGAGTTATCTAACCCGGGGGTAATACTAAAGCTTAACCGGATCCAGTAATGACATGGAGTAAATCTACACGAAAAATGCAATTTGGCTTGAAACATATTTTTTTCTAACTTTTCTGACACTACGAGAGCTATAAATAAATGAGTACTTACTTTCAACCAATTATTTCGCAAAAATTCACAAAATTTGTAAATTTTCAAGGAGCAGAAGCAGAATTCCAGCTTATAGCTTTCTAATCGGCTTCGAAGTGAAAATTTTGGGTTTCGTTCCCTCTGTTGTAGAAACATAACATTGTTGCAACAATGAAATAACATATGTTGAGTTGTAGTTTTTTTCTCACAGTTGATAACAATACATGAAATTCATATTGTTGGACGCCATACTTCTAACCGAGTAATATTATCGATACATTCATACTCCATTCTAAAATAATAGTTAAAATATTAATGACATAGAGAGATACACACAGAGAGATATAATGGAACATTATCACAACAAGTTAACATATTAGCCCCCCCCCCCCTGCAAAAAGCCATACTTAAAATCTTTTACGACTTCCGTAATTGAACAGGATCTGCGCTACTTTATATCAAATCCAAATTCAAACAGAACATTTGTTCAGATGAAAATCCCAATTCCAGTTCATAAAAAATATAGATACTACAATTTTGAATTTTCCCACCAAATTTTTAAGTTTATTACGTTACTAAAAATATATTAATCTACTCTACTATCAAATACATTAATCTCAGTAGGGTCCATTTGATCCTGCGAGTAAATTTACGAGTTGTACCGTTCCCATGTGCGGTCGCTCGCTAGTATTCTAATTAGGGATGCACCGATAAGTTAATTGGCCGATTATCGATTACCGATTAATCGACGCTTGATAATCGGCCGATTAATCGGCTGAGCCGATTAATGACAAGGATGACTGTTTTTCTGCTGCCAATTTTACCATCATTGTTTTTTCTCTCTTATACAATTCCAAGTTTAGAAATAGTAAGTAATTTATTTCTGCAAGATTTTTTTTTTCCATTTTCCTAGTTTTCCCAAAATAATATCAATATTTTATCAAATTTCTTGGAACCAATTTTCATATTATTGTCAATAATATTATTAACACATTGTTAGATATGTTAATTAGACATCAAAAAAGGGGGGGGGGAAGTCTGGTGAGCACTCCAATTTAGGAGTACTTTTAATTCATATTTTTTAATAATTAGTAACAGTTTAATTCAATACTTTTATTCTTTGAAAATTAGAGGGAATATAAAAGCACCGTACTAAAAAGAAAACTATTGCCACAAGTAAAATTTTACAACATTGTCTATGTATATTTATTCAAAGTAGGTGAATTAATAAAAAGAAAGCTTTAAATCAACTGTAATGATTATTGTAAAAAAATTATTCATCACAGTTTATTTGTGAAGGTATACTTTAAAGAATTATATTTGAAAAATATTTTTTCGGCCGATTAATCGGTCCGATTTTGCCGATTAGTAATAATCGGCAAAGTGGCCGATTATGGCCGATTAATCGGTACTGCCGATTAATCGGTGCATCCCTAATTCTAATTTCACATTAGCTACCAGTTTTTTTTTCAGCTCTCTCTGCTCTTTCAGAGGATTTTTGCCTCCAACTCGTTTACTTTCGTATTCCATGCTGATGAGGGCATAATAAGCCCGAAACTGCAGTCCATGGATCTAAATAAACGAGTTGGCGGTGTATTGCATTGTATATATGGTTTTAAAAATTTCGGAACTACTTTGATATACGCCCCCAAATCGGGAATTTGACGACTTTTTTTTTCTCGCCAAGCAAAATACCTGTTTTTATTGTTGCCACAAAAAATTTGTTGCCGCAAAACTTAATAGAAAAACTCAAAAAATAGTACAAAATGCAAGAAAACACTAAGGCAGGGATTCAAGTGAAACAGCACTGCGATCGCTTCGAATTACAATCGCTACTGGAAGTGAATTACATTATCACCAACTTAACTTGGCATGACGTCACTACGGGTGGAGCCAATAAGAGCTCACAAGCACTCAGCGATCTCTTATTCGCTAAGTCGGCTGTGACGTTTTATCTAGCTCGTTTTTCATAGGCAAACGTCACGCTGACGTCACGATGTTTTTATCAAGAAACGTTCTAATGTAATTCATTTCCAGTAGCGATTGTAATTTGCGATCGACTGTTTCACTTGAATCCCTGCCTAAATTTGGCAACAGCAAAAACCTAAAAGCTGAAAAAACCTAAATTGGCAACACCAAAATAAGAAACAGCAACCCTAAAAAGTCCATAAAGGAGTGCCAGATTTGGCGTGTAATTTTTTTTTTTTTGGGGGGGGGGGGTATATCAAAGTTATACCAAAGTTTCAAAATGGGGAACTATGTATGATTTACATTTTCATTTGCACAAGAATCTTAAATTTTGAAGCTGTTTGATTAACAGAATTTGAAAGTGAAAGTTCTACATCGTTTGAGAGTTTTTAAACGTGCTTGTAATTTCAAACATTATCTCCTCTTTGCTTCTAAGTGTGTTATTTGACATAAAGTGATTTTCTGGCACATACTGAGGAGGGAAAATTTGGCCCCGTGATTTCTTCTTCTTCGGCGGCACTCTTAATTTTCAACATAATAATAGTGTCTCTTTCAAATTTTAGCATATGCGTTCCAAAAATTTGATTTCATTAAACGGCGTTGGTGAATTCAATAAAGGATGGTTTTAACATGTTTTGATATGGTAAGGATTTGGTTCCTGCATATTTGATTTTAAAAAGCGTCTGATTTTATAATCCAGTGATTTTATTGATGGCAAGCACTGTACTTGAAATTTTTACAGGTGCAAATCATTAGTAATTTCTGATCATTTAATTAAACAAAATGAGCATAAGCTTTCAAGTTAAACTTAAAAAAATTTTTTTACATAACTTCTACTGAATAATAATAAAAAATGACAAAATTGGAGCAGTTATTTTACATGGTATTGTTGAAAAGATTATCATGGAGTCTTGCGTTACATTTTTCGCATTGTCGTCTTACATTGACATTGCGCGCGACGCAATTGCCTCCAAGACCGTAATCTCTTTGCTTAGCAATTCTACTTAAGTATTTTTCTTGGTAAAAATCAAACTGTACAAAGAAGCTATTTGGACAACTTGCGCTCTAGCCCTTGAACCCTAATCTACTAAAAATTAACTTTTATAATTAAAGATGAGATTTTAAGTTGCTACGTAAAAAAACGTTTTCAAACTAAAATGCTAGTTTATTTCGCTACAGACAGGTAAAAACGTTTTAGGCTTTTTGTACTCACGAATTCCCAGTGTCCCGTAAACAGGACGTCACAGATTGAGCATGATTATACAAAAATGATATAAATAATTTTGCAAACTAACATTACGGAAGACTTCTGTGATCAATTTTAAGCAAATCATTTTAAAATAGATTAATTTTATAAAAAATAAGTTCGCAAAAAAACCCCTCTTTCTGCGACTACCCATGCTATATCGTTGTTTGACTCATTTACCTAAAAATAACTGTCAATAAATGAACTCTAATGTCCAGCTAGCGGCTTCATGTGGTTTTCTCAAGAAGAAGGAATATTTTACTTGTGAAAAACAGCTTTAGTAAAAGGATCTACGTATTACAGGTCTTTGTCTGCAGTAACTAACAAGCGTCCTATTTTTTTAGCTATTGGGCATAAATGGGTTAATAAAGCACAACATTTTCTTAGAAATGTTTGCTGTATTAATGTACGACTAGATTTGTTAGAAAACATTGAGAAATACTTAAGACATGAGGATATAAATAAAAGCGTTAGCCTAATTCGATAAACATAAAATAAATGAAATGCCTCATCAGCAATGCATAAAAAAAAGAAAGAGTGGAGCTTTTTTCTTTCGTACGGTTTCCATGGAGACGACGCAAAATTTCTAAACTTGATACGCCTATTTTAACCTGTTAACCAGGGAATTAGTTATTGCTCAACTCGTTTCACAATGGGGACTTTTTTTTCGCAGCGATAAGTAATATCACACCACAAATAATAATTCACATCTCAGTATGTAAATAATACAACACAATAATAAAAATATATAAAACACTGAAATGCACAATAAGAATATACGAAAAATTTCGTCATGCCCATTGCTGTAGGCTTTTATGTATGACGAAATATTTCGTCATACCCAGTTAACAGGTTAAAGTAAGGGCCCTGCTCCACACAGCGTAAAACGCGATAGAAACCGAAGGCAGAAACCGAAAATCCGGGTACTTTCCATAGGAACACTGTGATCCATTTTACGTTTCTGCTTTATTTTTCTGCTTTAGGGTCATGCTCCACATTAACGTAAAGCAGAAAAATAAAGCAGAAGCGTAAAATTGATTCAATAGTGTTCCTATGGAAAGTACCCGGATTTTCGGTTTCTGCCTTCGGTTTCGGTCGCGTTTTACGCTGATGTGGAGCATGGCCCTTACGTCAATGTGGAGCAGGGCCCTAACCGAGTATAAGGGCCCTGCTCCACATTAACGTAAAGCAGAAAAATAAAGCAGAAACGTAAAATGGATAAAATGGTGTTCCTATGGAAAGTACCCGGAAAGTTTCGGTTTCTGCCTTCGGTTTCGGTCGCGTTTTCTGCTGATGTGGAGCAGGGCCCTAACAGATTATGACGAAATATTTTTCCTAAAAAAATTACACATACGTGCAAGATTTCTTTTGTAACAAAATTTTGTTCAATTTTTTGATGAAATATATGAAGCGCCACGTGTGGGACAAAATTACCGTTTTCCGTGGAATGGCTCTATTCTAAATAGAGCAAAAGCCAAATCATTGCCACTTCTGAAACCAAAGAATAAACCAGGGGTGATTGTATTCCGGTATTTTACCGGATTTCCGGTATTTTCATGATCGATTCTGGTATTTTCATGTTCGAAAATACCGAAATAAAATTATGTTTAATCATGCTTTTGTCTTCAAACCTCCGGAATTTTTTTTTGCTTTTTCAAATTTGCGATTATTATACCAATAATTATTAATAATTTTCATCAAATAGAAATGTCAAGATGCCATTATAATTGTTTTTTTACTTTAATAAATTATTTTATTTGCATCTTTTTTTGATTTTGATGCCTTCATTTAAAAAAAGGCAATCGATTTGCATCGGATATGAAAATTGAATTTTTCTCATTTTTGACGCTTATTACCGTATATTAATTGTTATGTGTGTATAATTATAATATTATGTGTGCTTAAGTAATAGGGGCTTCAGTTTACCCCCCTCCCCCACACACAATTTCTCTTGGAAACTTTCAGGTATTTTTTTACGAACTCACAATCACCCCTGGAATAAACATACTGTTGCCATTTTTGATATAACGTTTAACAAAATGGGCAAGTCCGAGCATCGCGAGCCAAATCCAGCGAAATCCGGAAGATATTCTTTTATTACAACACATCAGGAAACGTTGATCGTCCATTGATGTTCTCTCTCGAAAATGGCTGCGGGCCTTTTCTCATAGCTGGCGGGTGAACAACCGAACTATTTTCTTTCTGACTCGAGTTTTCTGTCTCATCATCCTCGCATCACGTTCTCCGGAGGAAAGAAGAGGGTGCTCCACGGCTTTGGAACGCACACACCTGCAGCAGATGGAGAAAAGAGATCGAAGCAGAGAAAGGAAAGTGCTTTTTGCATAAACAGGCGGAATGATTCGGTCTGAATAAATGACTTAGAGTACCAGTTGAAGAAGGGGGGGGGGGAGATTGAGGAATGTTAATGCAGTGAAAAGTATTTGTGATTGAAAAATAATTGGAGGGAGTAAAGATGGTTCTTGGAAGGCGTTGGGGTTGTGAAAAGATTCAAAAGATCGGAGTATTATGGGACTTCTAAATAAAAATGTATGTTAGTTACTTGGAAATGCAGGGTGAATACAAATGATGGACCCGATTTCCCAGAATCATATTTTCGAAACGACTGACCTTTTTCACTTCAGGATTCCCCGTTCTTACCACATCACATAGTTTAACCGGTTGGATGGGGCCCTGAGGAGCTTACTTCAGTCACTCTAGGGTCCTTCGTATCTACCACTATTCATGGTTTAATCGGGATGGGGCCCTTAAGAGCACTCTGTTCTTTTGACCCAGATCAAGGCCTGAGCAAAACCCTGGTCCAGGGACAGAGATGTATCGTTTCACTTGGAGGACTTTGTGACCACGACCCTAATTTAACGTCGCCCAGACACCATTAGCAATGACAGTGAATCTTTGTTCGGCTTGGATTGAACCCTGGACCCTTCGATCATGAGTCCGAAGTCCTACCGATCGGGCTACCACGGCCCCGACCCTGAGGAGCTGTTCTTTTGATCCAGATCAACATAGCCGAGCAAAACCCCTGGTCCAGTTCCCACAGAGGAATCGATTCCCTTTGGAGACTTTGTGACCACGAGCATTTTTAACGTCCCCTAGCCACCCGTTGGTGAAGACGGTGGCTTTTTGATCGACTAGGATCGAACTCGGCACCCTCTGGTTACGAGTCCGACGGCTTACCGATCTGGCCATCACAGCCCAGTAATGACTGACCATATCACAGTAAGTGATACATAAGTTTAAAGAGAAATATTTCTGGGTCTTTTTTCCAGGAACGTTCAATTACCCAAATGAGCAATGTGTGAGAACATTGTGCAAAATGTTCAATTTAAAATGCTCAATATTTGAGTCTTTTGCCACATGACAACATCTAATCTGTAGTCCAGTTCGTTCCACATATTTTAGAGTAGCACACTGTCAATAGTTCGTAATGCTGCACAAATGCGTTCTTGAAGTTTTTGTAGTGTCTTCGGCGTCTGGGGTTGATAATCGAGGTCTTTGATTTCTTGTAACATTTAAAATAAGAAGAAAGGAGTAAAATGTCCACAAAACTTCAAAGTTTGAAATTTAACAAGAAGTTCTGTCAAGCACTAAACGAGCCTACGTTCCCGTACATCGACATCTGCATTGTAGCATCTGATCATTATTCTCTTGATTATCTGAGACTGAGAATTATGTCAAACATACCTTTTTAGCACTTAAAGCTGAAAAGTAAATAAACGAATAAATAAAGTTTTATCACACCTTTTAACGAATGTAACTGTTGTAGTTCTTCCATAGTACAAAGAGAGTATAAGTGAAAAAAACACATTTTATCAAAGAAAGAAAAAAAAAAGTAAAAAAAAAAAACTCGTCCGTTAATAAAATGTCTCGAATTTCACTTTTAATCCGTTGCCAGTTGTTAAATATAAATAAAGAATAAAATGCCCTCGTGAATGAAAAATTTTTGTTACAAAAAAAAATCGTCTGCAAAAAAAGAAAAAAAAAATAATAACAATCTCTACTAATAATAAAGCTGAAGGTGGGTCTGTCTTTCCTTCCTTCTTTCTTTCTTTCTTTCTTTCTTATTTTCTTTCTTTCTTACTTTCTTTCTTTCTTTCTGTTACGCGCTTAGCGCCAAAACCGTTCTGTCGATTTTCATGCCACTTGGCACAAAATTCGTTTGTAGCATGTAGTTTTGCATCTTGAAGCGATTTTTCGAAAATACCATTTCGTTCTTTTTCTATTTGAATTCTTAGCGGAAATTCGATAAAATAGGGAAGAAATATTTCATTCACATTTTCAAGTCTTATGTCATTCGAAAGCTTGAAATTTTCTGCACAAAATGAAGTTTTTTCGAAGTTTCTACGATCATCAGGAGAGCTGTAACAATTGTTTTTAGAATCCCGGAATTCAAGGCTTACCTTCAGTAAAGCAAGTCAAACGATTCTAAAATGGTTGAGCTCGAGAATAAAAATTGTTTGAAAAGAGAGATGAAATGAATTATTTTATCAACGGAAATCAACTTTTCATGTTGTTACCATGGTTACGTGTTCATACTTATTTTTGTTTCGTTCTTTTTCCAGCATTGCCAGACGTAGTATTTTTGATACTACGGTAGTATTTTTTCGGCCCAAATAAGGAGCGTAGTATTTTTCTGGCAACCCTGTTTCCAATATACTAATGACTTAATTAAAAAATTTGGCGGATTTTTTTTTTTTTTTTTCATTTTCATAGATTTCGCATTTCAGCAATATTGATTTTGGCAACGTTTGGAAACAGTAGTAGGCGCGTCTATCGCCCATTTAGCGAGAAAGGGGTACCCAAAGCACAAAGATTAACCAAATATCGTATAAATTGCGACATTGCAACGTTCTTTTAAAGTGTTTCATTGCGGAAAATGTATTGTTTTGTTTTTAAAGCTAGGAAAGGAAACTTTTTTCTTCTTTCAAATTTTGGTAAGATTTCTGTTGGTTTCTGTGAGCAACAAAATTGTTCTTATTTTCTCTTTTGGCTTATTTTTGTGCATCTCCCCTTGGGGTTTCATTTGAATGTCACAATAGGATGCGTTACCTCTTTTATGAAGTAAATCAGTGTTCATTTCAATGCAGATGAATTGGCGCGACCACTTGGCGATTTCTCGCCAAGCCTTTGGTCGCCAAGTATTCTTTGCCAATTTGGCGATTTTTGGGGGGGGGGGGGGTTCAATTTGGCGCTATTGGCGATATTTTGCGAAAAATCCACTGAATGATTTTAAAATCGACGATACTTAGGATATTAATCATTGTGAAACATTTTTTTGCATTGTTTCGTAGCAAACTAGTGATATAAATGTTTGAATTGTTATCTTGCTCCCTTCAAGCACTATTTTAGCACTTAAGGCATCTACTAAGAAACTAGTGTAGGGTCTATACCAAATTTTTATATCATACTTTGAAGGAATTGTAGTTGAATTATAACTAAAATAGAGTATTTTTTCTGCTATATCAATTATTTTACAAATGAACTTTTAATTTTATGCCACGGGCAAAGCCGTGCGGGTACTGCTAGTAATAAATAAAATAAAACAAATGAATAAATAAACAAAAAATCGCCTGCACAGTCAGTCATTTTTTTCTGAGCCTGCATTTCCGCCCTGTTTGCGGAGTCGGAGTCGGAATCAGAGTCCTCACAGAAGATTATTCAGAAAAGTACTTTACAAACATTATTTATCAAAACCATTTTCTTACAAAGTTAGTTTGAAGGAAATCCGACTTTAAGTTCAGGATCAACATTCAACTTAAATTCCCCGTAGGCGCTAATGTTAATTTTTTTTTCTGAACGGTTCAATATTGAACGAAAAATGGTTCAAATCAAAAAGCGAAGTATGGGAATGAGCCTCTCCAAGATCTTTCAAATAAAAAAAGTTTATTTAAATCGGACTGCTCACTCAAAAGTTATTAGGGGCTTGTTTGAAGGGAACCTGTTTGAACGGTTCAATGTTGAACGAAAAATTGTTCAAATCGAAAATGTAAATACGGGAATGAAGTATCCTTGAAAAGATCTTTCGAACAAAAAAAAGTTTGTTCAAATCGGACTGTTCATTAAAAAGTTAGTATCGCGGGACAGGTTGTTTGAACTCCTCAAAGTCAAACCAAAAATTGTTCAAATCGAAAAATCAAATATGGGAATGAGCTGTACTCGCCGAGATCGAACCAACAAAAAAAAAAAAGGTTGTCAAAATCGGAATGTTCATTCAAAAGTTATTAGGGGCAGGGGGGGGGGGGACAGACAGACCGACCGACCGACACATCCCTATCTCAATACCCTACTTTCAAATTTTAAATTTTTCGATATTCAATTTACCTTTTTATTTTTTTAACTTGGCGATATTTTTTTAACTTGGCGATATTTTTTAGATGCATTAAGCTACTTTTTCTACTTTTTTCGTCTTTCTTTTATTTTTAACGGGAAAGTACTCTAAAAGGATTTTTATAAAGAACAATAGTGTTTGTCGGTGTATTTTCATCCATAAACTCAGTCTGTATTGAAAAAGGCGTTCCTTGTAATACCAAAACACGTGTATGCAGTAATATGCTAGTTTTGTGCAATAAAACATTGTTACTTTTAATTTTACTTCTCTGCACAAAGGTATTTCCGATTCAGTCATGCTTGCTGGGAGAAGTATAATCTTCATATTCGAAAGCCTTACTTTCCATTTAGTTACTAAGTGCTTCTAGTACTGTAAATACAAAAAGGTTTTGATTTGCGGTTTCATGTCGTTTACTCATTTATTATTATTATTTTAATTCATTCAAAATTTTCTTTCCTTATTTCATTAAATTTTTCTTTCTTCACAGTATTTGGAAAGGCAGATCTATCTTAAGGGGGGGGGGGGATTTATTCAATTGAACTTGATCTTTAGTATTGTGTCAGCAGGGTCGGGGGGGGGGTGTCAATTGCCCCGGGAAATCAATGTATTTGCATATCTGTGGACGTGGTTTTTGCCATTTTTTGGTATATTTTACATTGTGTATACACCTTTTGCCCCCCCCCCCCCCCCGCCCTGGAAAAATACGAAATGACGGGCCTGTGTGTCAGTGGGATTCGGTTCCAAAAAAATTATCTCTTGAAAACGGGGTGATTGTTAATTCATTACCTGATTAAACAGGGCTGACAGTGTTTGCAAACCACTGACTTAAGAGTTTACAATCGGTTTTCTAACATCCAGAGTTCCTCCCTTGCTCGTCCCAAGATCCGGGCCCTGCACAAAAAAGATGCACCGGTTAGAATTATAAGCGATTCGTTAATGGTTCGTGAACCACTTATCTCCCAAAGAGGTACAAACTACTTTCGTTTCTCTTTCCCCCTCTCTGTACATTTTGCTTGAAAGCTCTCTTAATCGAAAGTTATGATACTCGTAGATGAACAACTGATTCCCCGACTGCATCGGAGAAAATGACATAAAATATTCAGCCATATTTATTTTGAAGATTGTGATTCGCATTCAAAAAATTTCTGAGATAAACTATCGGCAAAAGCAGATCAGTCTTAATAGATTGTCGGGGGGAATTCATTCAATTTAACTTGAACCTTTTTTCATTGTGTCAGTGGGATTCGGTTCCAGAAGGTTTTACTCTTGTAAACGGGGTGGTTGCTAATCCATTACCTGATTAACTGTTTGGAAATCATCGACTTTAGAGTTTACAATCGTTTTTCTAACATCCAGAGTTCTTTTTTTTCTCCTCCCAAGATCCGGGCCCTGCACAAAAAAAGATGCACCGGTTAGAATTCAAAGCCAGTCGCAAATGGCTCGTGAACCACTTATCTCCCAAAGAGGTACAAACTACTTTTCCTTTTTCTTCTCTCTGCATTTTACTTGAAAGCTCTCTTAATCGAAAGTTATGATGTTAGATGGACAACTGATTCGCCGACTGCACCGGAGAAAATGACATAAAATATTCAGCCACATTCATTCTGAAGATTGTAATTCGCCTTTCCTCTAGCTCGTAAAAACTGTTATCAAGCGTTAAAGCAATCTTTTTAACATTCACGCATCAGCGACAATCACGCTTTCTTGTGAGGGTTGCTTTTTTGAAATTCTAACAGCCAGGAATACCATAAATCGCCGGAAAATGTTTTCTACCTTTGATATTTGTCGGACATGGCGATAATATTTCAGTTAATCTGTTTTAAAATCAAATCTAGACATGCCACTAGGAAAAAAGAAAAATAACTAAATATCACATAAATATAATTATGAGAGCTGACCTTTTTATGTCTGCAAACTAAGTGCTTGGGACGAATGGGGAGAGGGGAGAGGGGGAAGAGCTTGTTTTATGAAAAGCGTTTATTTTTTTAATTAAAAATTTATTCATTTGCGATGTTTATCTCTGTGGGAAAAGTTTAGAGTTTTGCAGAAACGCAAAACCTTTTCTAGATAGTGTGGTTCGGGATGAATCTCACGAAATTTTCATGAACTGTTTCATGAAAAATGTTGATGATTTTTAGTTGAAATTATTCATTTTCAATGTTGGAATTTTACTGCAGTGAGCAGAAAACAAAAAGTTTTCTAGATTGTGTAGTTTGGGATGAATCTCATGAAACTTTCACATATGAACTGTTAAAAGATCAAACCAAACTTTTAATCAAATAATGAATGTTTCATTTCTAACAACACCATTAGAATATCATCAAAGAGTGCTTTGGAAAAGGCATAACATTAGCAAGGGCGCCCGGATGATGATAACAGGAGGTCATTGTGGCCTTCTCGAAATGTACTTATGCGGCAAATTTTGTCGGACGATTCGGAAAATTTCGGGAGTGCCTTGTAAAATTAGGATTCTTAAAAAAAATTATAATGATACTTTTTGTCTCCCCTTATTAGTTGGAGATACAGTAGAGTAGCGAAACATGTCTCCTTGAATATTCCTTTCTCTTGAAGTTTTCACTGGGTCCCAAACTCTTGAGAAGGTTGTGGGAACTTCCTACATCCACAGCCCGATCATTCTAACATTGGACATGGGGTACATTTCTATTTCAGGGCCCCCCGCCTCCCTCTCATATAAGTTACGTGTTACGAACAGAAAAATTCTTACAATTCCATAATAAAAAAATGTTTCGTGCAAAGATCAAACTTAAAAAAATAAAATGAAATAAAGAATGCTATATAATTAAGACAAAATACAGTAGGCTTTTAGTATTAATAGGGTCATTCCATTGAAATGTCGACCTCAGCTGAAGAAAAAAAAATACCGAAGTGAAAAAAGTATAAAAAAAAAAATAATAAAAAAAATAAATAAATAAATAAAAATCATACAACGTAAGAAGTTAAAAAAATTGAAAAAGTGTTGTAATTATCACTGAGATTAGCCATAATACATAGTTTGTAGTGTATCTACTGCTTGTTATTCGATGGTTACGTTAGTCACACTCCATTTTGAGTAAAAGTGACACTTAGGACTAAAAGAATTTAAGATTTACTAAATGTGTTTTATGTTTCTAAAAGCCAACTTTACACATTTTTCAAACGTATCATTTTAAACACAATATAAATTTTTAACACTTGCTTAACTTTGAAAAAAATTTGCCTCACAACATGGGCATTAGTTTTCAGGGCTGCAAAAATGTTACGTTAGTCATGCTGCTATTTTGATTGAAAAAATATCTACTGTCAGTAGTTTTGTTTTAAATTCTTAGCAGAAATGATACATAGATGCCATGTACATTGTAAATTCACCAGCATAACTAAAAAATATTACAACTAAAAACAGTTACAAAATCAGCTCTGAATGTTACGTTATAGTCACTATGGAATGACCCAATAGTAAAATATTTCAGTAGGCATTTTAGTAAAATATACAGCAGGCATTTAGTATTTAGAAGGCGTTGCATAAAGTAAGGGGATTTTGGGCCCCCTGAAATCTAAGAGGAGGGGCCTGTGCCCGCGTGCCCCTGCGGTAATCAGGCTCTGCCTACATCTCGAACTAGCAGTAACTCAAAACTTTTAGCCCGTTCCTTGAGATTTCGAATTATTTGAATTCGACTGTATTTCTATATGTATTAATCTGGGTCGATGTTAACTTTTTGAAAAATCGAAAATGCCTGTGTTGGTTAAATTTGTGTATTGATATCAAATGTTTGTAAAAAATATTTCTTATTTAGATCTCCCGCAAGGACCTTGAAGTTTTTGCCTTCGACCCCGCTTAAATATTGGATTGAACGGGGCATTTGATTAATTAGCAAATTTTCTTCACCTTTCCAACTTGACATTCGTCTTATAACGTAGTAATAATAATTCAACAGCTGTATGAAGGAAGTCTTAACTAATGTCATTACTAAAAAGTTTTTGAAATAAGCTACGTAAACAATAAAATAGTATAATAATTAAATTTTTATGTTATAAATGGGTATGAAAATTGTTGAAGAATAGCTGTTACCTTGCCTTATAAGATCTTTCTTTTCGCACCTTTTTTCACTTCATTAATTTGTTGAAAAAGTCCATATTAGTGGATTGCTTGCCAAGATCTTATTGAAATACCTTCCTCTTCTGCAATGTTTATATTTGTTTGTGCTATTTAATTTAATTATAGTCAGTGCTATAGTTTTTCTTTTTAAATTTTAGTTTTATTTTTTTTGGAATGGCAACGTCAAAAAATTTGATAGAATAATAAAACGTTTTAATGGAATGTGAATATTGTTTTGCACTCCCGTTGCTGACGAAAAATATTATTTCCTTTTTACGTAAGTTATTGTTCTTACTTAATTTATGTTTGATTTATTGAAAATTTTTCTCATAAACATATTTGTAAAATCTCATTAATGCTATCTGTGGAAATTATGCGATTAAGCGGGGATCTTGCACATTGCGTCAATGGGGGAACTATTCAGTTCCAGAAGGTTTTATCTGCATAAGCGGGGTATTCGTTTATCCGCGTTATCCGATTAAGCGGGGCTGACAGTATCTTATTCTGTTGAATTCGATGTATGGTTTTCACTGTGTACAGCATTTTGTTGTTGGCAATTCCACTGTTACGTCCATTACAACAAATACTTTAAATACACATGATTACAATTTGGTTCGATAAAATTCTACAAATGTTTCTTCTCCTGTATAGTTCGATGTTATTTTTGCTATCTTAAATTTTGATGCGGATTCCTTGACAACAAAAATGTTTAGGGTCATTCCATCGTGGCTAACTTAACATTCAGAGCTGATTTTGTAACTGTTTTTATTTGTAACTTAAAGGATAAAAAATATTTTTTAGTTATGCTGGTGGATTTACAATGTACATGGTATCTATGTATCATTTCTGCTAAGAATTTAAAATAAAATTACTGACAGTAGATATTTTTTCAACCAAAATAGCAGCGTGACTAACGTAACATTTTTGCAACCCTGAAAATGAATGCCCATGTTGTGAGGCAAACATTTCTCAAAGTTTAGCAAGTGTTAAAAATTGAATGACATGTTTGAAAAATGTGTAAAGTTGGCTTTTAAAAACATAAAACACATTTATTAAATCTTAATTTTTTTTACTCTTAAGTGTCAAGCAGTGCGTAACCGCCCCTAAGCAAGGGCTAAGGCAGAAACATGCAATACACCGCCAACTCGGCTATTCATAATAAGCTCGAAACTGCAGTCCATGGATCGAAATAGCCGAGTTGGCGGTGTATTGCATCTTAGGTGTCACTTTTACTCAAGATGGAGTGTGACTAACGTAACGTGACTAACGTAACTGTCGAATAACAAGCAGTAAACACACTACAATTTATTTATTAAGGCTAATCTCAGTGATAATTACAATACTTTTTCAATTTTTTTTACATTCTTATGTTGTAGGGTCACCCGGGTCAATTCCTGGTCAGCAAGTTTCTGGGGTAATTCCTGGTCACAGTCCTTTTTATGTCTTAATAATTCTTCAGCAAAATGAAAAAAATCACAGAGGTACTCTGAACTATCTTCATTGTAATTCATTACTTAATTATGAGTTGACTGTGTATTTAGTTTGAAAAAAAAATATTTTAAAAATCTCTTGTTAAATTTCGTAAAACAAGATTGGCCTTAGTTTTGATACATTTTTACAAAGATCGTGATCAAACTCAAACTTCTGAACATTTTCATTTTTTCTCTTTTTGATTGAATTAGGTACCATGTCAGTTACTGAAAAATAGTTTTGGATTTACTATTATTGTTTTGAATAATTTGCAGGAAGGCTCCAAATAATGCCCCTGGTTACTGGGGTAATTCTTGGTCAGTGGGGTAATTCCTGGTCAGTCCTTTTTTTAATATTTATGAATTATTATTTCGCCTATTATTGACATATGTCATTGATTTAAACTATATGTAACTCTGTGAGCCTTAACTGCAAAGTTAACTGTAAACCGCAATGTAACATTCTTATCTATTAATGATAAGTATACAATATACTGAATTTTTCTTTGTTAAATTTCATTCAATTAGTTTATAAATTTTAATAATTATTCTTAATTATACTAAGAAAAATGCTTAACTGTAACTGCATTGTACTATTCACTTAACTGTTCACCTTAACCTGTTCATAACAGACAGAAGCATGTGCTCAGTGTGTATGGTGCATGTGCACCATATTTTTTATGGACCTATTTATTTGGTAGGTGAAGATTCATTCACAACAGATATAAAAGCTGTAGCTATTGCATACAAAGTGTACAAAAAGTATTTTGGCTAAGTTTTATTAAGTAAAGATATTATGTTGAAAAAAATTGCATTCTTCCTTAAAAAAACTAAATAAAGTGTTTAATTATCTATATATATAAATAAATTCTTTATCTAATTAGTTTAATAACTTGTATTAATAATGTGCTTACAAAATGTATGTATTTGCATCAATCATGTGAGTGACCAATAATTGCCCCTTAAGTGGCCAGGAATTACCCCATATCTGGGGTGATTCCTGGTCACTAATTAACGACAATTATTCAAGTTCATTATGTATTGTTGATAGCATGAATATTTTATTCGATGGACATCCCAATGTGCTTCCTCCATACCAAAATTTGTAACTCTAACTTAGATAGATTTTGTGATAACTGGATGTTAATGCCTTTTGACCAGGAATTACCCCAGGTGACCCTATGATTTTTATTTCTTCGTTTATTTATTTATTTATTGATACTTTTTTCACTTCGGTATTTTTTTTTTCGGCTGAGGTTAACATTTCTATGGAATGACCCTTTAAAGTTTAATTGTTGCTTCCGTAGCGGTGGAAGTGCTCTAAAGTACCTTGGCTCAATCTTATATATTATTTCTCTAGCCTTTTCCTGTTACCACGCGAGAACTTCCTTATTTCTTTATTAACCCTTCACTGCACGATTTTTTATATTTTCATGAAAAAAATCATACGTTGCTTTTTTAAAGTTCAGGAAAAATGAAGGAAAAAATTAATCTTAAAAATTTGTGCCAAAAATGATATTTTGACTGTTTGTTCCACGTATGGCACAAAGCACTTAGTATAAGCTTACACCAATAAGTGTAATAATCTACAATGATTTAGATATAAATGCTGTGAAATAAGTGGAACCAACAACTTTTACCACTAAGTACAGCATTTATATCTAAACATTTTTAGAACAAAGGAAATAATGATTAAGCACACTTCTTACTGTAATGCAGACATTCTATTTTTCAAAAGCAAAAACTAATACCTAGACTAGTGCAACTAACTAGTGAATAAAAATCACACTAAACTGTTATAGCAATGTTCCAGAAGGGGCACAAAGCTCAGTTTAACTGCATTTAAAAATCATAGGAATATATGAGGGTTTATTTGGTTTGTGCCAGATCAGGCACCCCATGCAGTGAAGGGTTAAATTCCATGATTTACCTCCCATTTTAAAGCTTAATGTGCCGGCTATTGACGAAAAATATACTCAGAGTCTCAAAATCATAGTTTTTGTATCGAAAGAACCGTTTCTGTTTTTTTTTTTAATGCTATTAGATCAATAAGCATTTTCAGTACGGTTAATTCTTTCTTTCAACTGGATTTTAATGTGCCTCTGATATTATTATAACAGAGATTTTTCAGAAAATGTTACCTTGAATTTAATGGGAATTTTTTGAAGTACTGTTGATATTATTTAAAAACTCCTCGCTTTATTCTTGTGCCTATTACTTTTTATGGTTTCTGTTGGCATTACTTCAGAACTCGGTTCCTTATTCCAATGGAATTTTTTCGAGGAACCGTTGACTTTATTTAAAAACTACTTTCCGAATTATCCTGAAGATTTTTAGGAACTGATGTCTTTATTCCTATAATGATTTTCAAACACTGTTGTCTATTTATTTTATCCCGATGGAAATTTATAGGGCTATCACCATTGTTCTGGTGAAGACTCTGAAGAACCTGATGCCTGTATTTTAATGTGGTTCTTCTGGAATGTTCTTTTTTCCCAGTGAGCACTTTTAGCACTTGTTTACTGTTTTTTAATGAGGTTTTCATGAACCATTTTTTTAATGATGATTTTAATAGATTACTGTCATTCAGGGGTGCCCACAGGGGGGGGGATTATGGCGCAAGTTGCGCCATCAAAATTGGGTGGGAGGGGGGGGGTTTAAAACTAATTTATTTATTTAAATTATTTATTGTTATTTTTTTTATAATTTAAATTATTTACTCATTTTTTTAAATAAAATTGATTCATTAATTTATTTTTTGATTTAAATTATTTCTCTGTTATTACTTTATTATTATTTACTTATTTATTTATTTGTGTGTGTGGGCTAGGAATGTCTGGAAAAGAAAAAAAGCCATTCTATTCTGCGCATAATTAGTACTTCTACAAAATTAATAAAAAATAACAAAAAATAATAGTTATAATTTTAAAAAATAAGTAAATTTAAAAAATAATAATTTAAAAAAAATAAATAATTTAAAAAAATAAATGAAATAAAAAAGGGTAAAAATAAGAAACAAAAAGTACAAGAGGGTTGTGAAAATTTTTGGGGGGGAATTTGCGCCATTGAGCTTGGGGGGGGGGATGGGCACCCCTGCTGTCATTATAATAATGTGGATTTCATGGAATTGCGTCCTTATGCAGAAACTTGTTCCGGTTCTGATGATTGCTTTTTGATACACTCTGGAGGGGCCGTGGTGGCCCGATCGGTAAGGCATCGGACTCGTGTCCGGAGGGACCCGGGTTCGATCCCAGCCGATCAAAGATCCACCGCCTTGATTAATGGTGGCTGGGAGGCGTTAAAAATGTCGTGGTCACAAAGTCCTCCAAGTGAAACGATACCTCTGGGGGTGCTGGGCCTGGGGTTTGCTCGACCTTAGGTTCTGGTTCAAAATTAAGAACAGAGCGCCCTTCAGGGCCCTATCCCGGTTAAACCACGAAGCTGTGGTAGGTACGGGGGACCCTGGAGGTGTGAAATGAAATGAAATGAAATGATACACTCTGGAAGTTGATAAGGAAGTGCTGTCCTTACTGTCTGATCTTCTTAGGTTAAACCTTCCGCGCAGTTACGCATGCGTCAGGTCTTCTCTGATCTTACCAAAAGAGGGGTGTTAGGTTAGATAACAATAAGGGGAAAAATAATAAAAAGCATTTTGAACCGTATCAAACGACGTGGAACGATGCTAAACTCAAATACATAGTTTAGTTGAATATGTCAAAAAGACATAGCAAATGCAAGTTTTGAATTGAAAACTTCGGAAAGTTATTTCACACAACCCATCTACCCTTTTTTAAGTGGAACTGTGCGCGAGCACCAGGCGCGGTTTTCACGGACGGACAGTAGTTATAGTTGGAGAATTTTGGGGAACTGTTGCTGGGTTTACGGAAATGTTTTTAGTTAAAAGTGCTACGAATGCAGTTTGATGCATTTTATTTATCTATATCCAACCCTGTGATTCCAACAACATATATATGCACACTGGTGTCCAAGTATTAAGCATGAGTTGGTAAAATGTGGAAAATTGTATATGTGTGTGCGTGTGTGCCGTTTTTATGGCAAAAACTAAAATAAGTTTAAGAAAAAAGTATAATTGAAAATAAAGCTACAATCAGAAAGAGATAAGTGAATACAACATACTATTATTTTTTTCATTTACTTTTGGCTGTTCTGAAATTTTTCTGGAAAACTACCGCAATTTTACTTTTTCAAAAAACTGACAACTGCCTGCTTAAAAGACATTCAGCCTATAGATGGCAGTCTCGCCACGTACTGCTACTGTAATAGAAAAAAAAAAAAAGAATTCCATATTGAAGCAATTATTTTCCGACAACACAGTTTTACATTGAATAAAAATAGGCAATAACACATGTGATTTTCAAATGATTTTATTTCTAAAGTAGAAAAGCATTACATGACACATACATCAAAATACAGTGGCGGCTTTACAGCTCTGGGGACCCGTCAGCCCAGTGCATTTTCGGGGGCCCCCACACCTACTACAGAATCATGTCCAACATTTATCACGTGAATCCCCTTCATCAATCATCATTTGAATACCCTCAGATCCGCCCCTGTTAAAATACCAAATGATTCACAAAATGGTAGAACACGATGTATGACACAGGACACGATAACGGACAGCGAAGGCAAAGTTACGGTAACGTGAACGTGGCAGGTTTTTGAAGAAAATTCTGGCTTCTTCGCCATTCGAAATGTTTCTTTGAATTACGCAAGTTAAATAAATCAACGCCCCTGTAATATTATATGCCTACGGCATTTACCTGAAAAAGAGATCCTTTTGTTCGAAAGAAAGTTCTACCTTGAGGCCTGCAGCTGGTGGATCTAAACAGTTCTAATGCAATTTTCGATTGGTTAATTTTTAAATTTAATTTTAGAAACCAACCAATCGTTAAGGTAGTAGCCTGGTAACTTATGCCTATTTTCATGACTTCTTTGGAGGGTGGTTTTTATAGGAAAATTAAAATGAATTATCTTGAATATTAAGAGTGTTTTTATTTACATATTGAAAATATAAAAAAAAATATTTGAAAAAATTTAATAGTTTATTACTATTATTATTGTCCCTCGAAGTTGGAACTTCAAAAAAAATGCACGTGGGTGGCCCGGGTGATTTTGGCTCTTGATGTTAATTGAAATCAAACATTCTTAATTATTCTTAATCTATAGACATGTCATTCTGGTCGGAACTACTGAAGTTAAATTTCAAGGGTAAATAACAAAATGGCGGACTTAAAAAAAAGTCCTTTTATTTTAGCAAAGAAAGGGTTGTAAAATAAAAAGTTAGGGGTGAAAAAATTTCTCTTTAGTTCCGACGAGAACTATAAGTGTGTAGAACAGTTTGTTAAAATTTGAAAGCAATCGGTTTAGTAGAAAAAAAATTAGGCCCCCGGGCCGAGCAGAAAAGAGAGAAAAACGCGTTTAAAGTTCAACAACAAACTCCGAGGCGCTCTAGGAAACTCGTTATAACTCCCGAAATATTTCGAATTTCTGTCTGAAATTTTCATAGTATATTCTAAAGACATTGTGTTTTCAAATTAGGCAAAAAAAATTTTTTTTTGGTTTTCTGAACCCAAGTTACCAGACTACTACCTTAATTCGTCTGCTATTTTTGGCAGTATGTTCAGAACTTTGGACTCAATTCACTCCATGTTAAAATCCAGAAAGCGGTATGCATTTAGTATATAGGAGTCATTGGTTAAATAGATTAGCTATGAAAAACTATTAAAAATTCCATTAAATGTAAAATTTTGCAAAGTTCATCAATTGAATTAAACTGGCCATTAAATAATAATAAAAATTCCATCACAATTTAAAATAACCCGTCAAGCGACCACGTTACATTAACCCAGCCTTAGCGGATGACAATGGACATGGACAATGGATGAAATACATTAATGCACAAAATGCAATTTTAAAAATTCGTAACACTTGAAAGCATTGTGGAAATCAACTTCCGCTACTGTCTCCGTGTGGAGAAAATTGAATTGTACATATCAGAAGTGAACAAATTTTGATGTTCTGTATCAAAAACGTTGTTGGGTCATCATAGATGGTTAACAAAATATCACGCACTTCAAGAAAGTATTAAACATACAACGAATCAGGCACAATTTGTTCAAACTCCAAGGATAAGTACACTTAAGGTTTACGTACACACTTGAAATTGTGAAAATCAATCAAAACATCGAGGTTTTTTAAGCACCTTTTGGTTCAAGATAATTTTTTAACTTGGCATTCCAACGATACCAAGATTATTGGAATTACTTAATATTAATATTGGAATATTGGAAATACTTTTCTATTTGCAAAGATTTTCCACACTGAAATGGTTGTAAACATGCAAAGACTTACGACTAAAAAAATAATAAATATAATTTTTGAAATGAAAATTAGAGGGGTAAAAATATGGTAAAAAAATCCCAAGTGTGTACATATATCTTAAGAGACAGTCGAAAAATGATTTTCACATTTCAATTCCCTTGTAAATTACCATAACCAAAACTAGGGACGGATACAAGGGGAGGGCCATGACCCCCCTAAACCATTGACAATATCATCTATTCACATTGTGTTTAAGTTTTGCGTTAAGTCAATTTATGAATAAAATGTAAATGACTGCAAAAATCTTTTCAATTCATTAATTAGTTTTAATAGTTAATGTTTGAAATCTACTTCTTTCATTGCTTATGAAATTAATTAGAAAAACGTATACGCTCTCTATTTCGTGTCTTATTCCTTTTTAGCCTTTTGAGCCTTTTTTTGGAGCCCGATTTGGAGCCAATTTTGGAATATTGCGAACGCCTCGAGGCGATTGCAATGGTGTTTCACTTGAATTCGGCCATTAATTATAGTCAGCGCTATAGTTTTTCGTTTTAAATTTTAGTTTTCTTTTTTTGGAATGGCAACGTCAAAAAATTTGATAGAATAATAAAACGTTTTAACCCTTTAAGCGGTTTGCCCGTACAGCGTACGTGCTGCCCGAAATTGGCCTCATCTGGTTTGCCCGTACGGCGTACGGGCATCGATATTTTCTGATTTCCTTTTCTGGTTTGGCCGAATTTTTCATTATTGAAAGAGACTATTTAGTAGTATTATTTTTCAGCAGATAGTGTGGCTTGTCCATCTAAATGAAATTCTTTTCATCCAAAAAAGGTTACAGAAAGATTTTTTTTTGCATATTTTTGACATTGCTGTGTGGAACTCATATGTTGTCTACCGTAAAAACGGAGAAGCATTAAAAACTAAAGAAAACATTTAAAAAATCCTAATATTCTTATTCTGTTAAGTATGGTACATAACTATATGCAATAAAAAAATATGTCTTTTTTGGAAGTATTTCTGGTAAAATAATTGACCGCTTAAAGGGTTAACAGCCAAACAGCAATTTTTCGCACACAAAACTTTATATTCTTCAACACCACCCCCTCCCCTTAAAATAGTAGTCTGTATCCGCCCCCGACCGAAGCACATAATACAGAAGAAAAAAAATTGTACAAATCACAAATGGAGTAGTCAAATGCTAATTTGATAACTTTTACAGGACAAGTAAAATGAAATCTGTCTGCAAAATAAATATTTAATTCAAAACGGTTATGTGATTTCAAGTAATAATTTTTTTTTTCCAGAAAGGTTGATGAAATCTATCAATTATAAAGGACTCAAATCTGCACCTCAGAACCAGACTAACGTAAGTCCATTTTCGTCATTTTTCGGTAGAGGGAAAAACTATTCGACAACCGTTTTCCCCTCTACCGAAAAATAACGAAAATGGACTTACGTTAGTCTGGTTCTGAGGTACAGAAATTAAGAGTCCATATTTTTTTAGTGATGTAAATAAAGAATGATTTAGTTTGACAAGCTAAATGTCTTTGTCTGATAACAAATAATAGTTCTAATACGAATTTCTCCATGTCTTTACACGAGGGCTGTCTAAAATATCGTTTCCCAACCTGTGGTACGCGTACCATTGGTGGTACGTGAGTTATTAGTTAGTGGTACGCAAAAAAAATCAGTAATGGCGAATACAAAAGAAATAAACAAATCATAAAGTATCATTAATATGATTTTTCTTACAATTTATAAAAAATATTTTAATTTATGATATTATACAGTAAATTGGATGTAAAATTTTAAAATTTGTACAGTAATTAATAATGGCGATCGATGTGATTTTTTTTTTTAAATTAAAAGAAATCTCCACGGTTTTTATTTCTTTTTAGCGTACACGATTAAACTATTAACCATCCGTAAATATCAAAAAATGTTTTTTGAAGCAAGCACAAAATTAAATTTATTTCATAAAAAAATTTATTGTGTTAAGAGAGTAGATTCAGGGGTTTTATAATTTTGTGTTTTTATTAAAACCATGTATTAGTAGACGAAATATAACAAAACAGTATATATGAAACTTTGAGCGAACACATCATTTTACGTTACAGTGAGTGTTCACAATCCGCCATAACTTATATACTTGTTTCAATGGAATTTCTCTAATTACGTATTGCAAATTAATATGGTCACTCCATAACTTAATTAACATATTCTTTAAAACAAGAGTGACGTCACACTTCTCATTACCCCCTCTCTCCCCCTTGTCATAAACTGTCACAATTTGCAACAAGGTCAACCTCCCCTTCCAAAACGGGACATAATTTGCGGACCTATAAAAGATTTCTGGACGCAGTAAGAGTATTGTATTTTTAAATTACAGAAAAGTTATGAAATTAGCATTTATACATGTCCATATACTGGATTCTATCCTCATCTTGGTTCATAGCTGCCACAATGAAGGACTGATATCATTACATGGAAAACATACAAGACATACAGTAGAGGTGGGGAACCCGCCTGGTTTTCAAACGTTAATCATGGATGCTAATTTAGAAGATCAACTGTGAAGCTTTAATTCAAATATTCAATTACTTTTGAGCGAAAAACTCAAGCAAATATCCCACTTTTTCGTCGAATTTTAAAATTGTTTCAGACATTGTTGCTATATGTTGGTTTTTTATGCCTTATTTGTTAATTTTTAATGAATTTTTCCTAACGTAATATAAGTGCTTAAAAAGAAATATTTCAAAATATTTCTAGCATATTATTTTCATTTAAATATTATTTAAATATGTAAATGTTTAAACAAATATGATAAAAGATTAATGTTGCAACAAGTTGTTAATACAATTTTTTTTTTGGTTACCTCGTATGTTAAATAATATATGAATGACAATTTTTTAAAATTATTTCTATATAATGCAATAAATACATAAAAGTAGTACTTAAAAGTTTTTCAACTTATGCGGCTTCCGTTATTACGGCTCAATGTGGTTTCCAGTGGTAAATAGTTTCCCCACCTCTGACATAGTACATAATTTAATAAATATAGATCAATCAGATCAATAGGATACACATAAAAATAAATTAAAAATGGGTAAAAAAAAGCGAAAAAAAAGGCCTCGTGTGAGGAACCAGCTCCTGAAAAGCCTGCTTACAATTCATAACTGATGTCGATGATGATTGTATCTAAGATCACATGGTATGCATGTAGTAGTAACTCCTCCTAAATACAAATGCCTACTACATTTGCTTCGCTATAGTCGACATTGGTTCCACTTTGAAGGCCACTTTGCGGCAATTCGATGATGCCGTTGTTATGGTGATAAATCCAAACAATATTCGAATTAAATTTTTTGATTGGTTGATTTTTAAAAAGAAATTTAGAAATGAACCAATCGTTAATTTCTCTTTCTCGAAGAACTCCGGTAGATGGCAGTGCTTTGTGAACCAAGCACAAAATTTTGCTCTGTGCTAAAAACCAGAAACCAACAGGCATTTAGTATTTAGGGGGCATTGGTAGTAGCTGCTTAGAAAGTGATAGTACTTAATTATTTTTACAGCAAGCGATAAAACGTAATCAAAAACCGTTGCCAAACAATTGACAGTTCTGGAATTGAGTTTCGTTTCATGTTGCAGTTAATTAAGTTGCCCGCAGTCAAGTTAATGTTGCAGTTAAGTGCCCAAAAGCGTGTTTGTGAGCTATAAAATTCCAAAACGTTCACAAATTTACATTTTCTCTTCTCTAGCGGTAAATTGAAGAACTGGAATTGCACTACCATAGTTTACAGTCGCGGAGATAAACTAATGTATATCACTAGCCATCGCCAAATGATTTTCAACCTTAAGTGAGTTCAATCCAGTCAGATAAGTCATAATTTTTAACCTAGACCCTTATTCCGGTATCCTTACAGAATTATTCTGCTTCAAACTGACGTCATACATCCAGCCCCAATCTGTCTCCGAAGAGAAACTCCGCGAAATATTTTAGAGAGGCGTTATGACGTCCATTCGAAACAGGCTGCTACCGATTTTTTCTAGAATAGGGCTTTTAGGCAGGGATTCAAGTGAAACACCATTGCAATCGCTTCGAATTGCAATCGCTACTGGAAGTGAATTACATTATCATCAACTTAACTTGGCACTGACGTCACTACGGGTGGAGCCAATACGAGCTCACAAGCAGTCAGTGATCTCTTCTTATTCGCCAAGTAGGCTGTGACGTTTTATCTAGCTCGTTTTTCATAGGCAAACGTCACGCTGACGTCACGATGTTTTTATCAAGAAACGTTCTAATGTAATTCATTTCCAGTAGCGATTGTAATTTGCGATCGCCTGTTTCACTTGAATTCCTGCCTTAGTATAATACAACAGCATCGCTCAATATGGAAACGCAATGTCTTATGCGTCTGCTGATGAAAATTGGCACATAATTTCCGAATTTGGATTATAATTGTGAAAAATTAATAAATATTTCTCATGCAATAAATAAATGTATGATTGAAGTCGCCAGCATTATATTCTAATCATAAAACATACCGTTTGAAACTTGGTTATGGACATATTTCTATGTAAAACTCTTCCTTAGTCGATGATAGTTTGGATGCTGCTTTAATAACAGGTGCCGACCAAATAAGAAAGTGCCGGGTAATGTAATACTGGCAAGTCATATGTTGTAATTACATTGTTAAAACGCAGGGAGAAAGAATTAATCTAGTTTCTCAGAAAATGTACTGTGCTAGCAATACTCTTTTGGGTCACTACTAATTAACATCGCCTAAAATTAATAATTCGACATTGCTGCATATACTGATGATTACTGACGGTTTGCAAAAAAAAAGATGCTACTGAGATGAATTTTCTAATAGTGAGGATATAGCAGGAAATATTTCGTTTAAACAGAACAATTTGTTCCATCTGAACTGAAAAACTAGTTCATTCTTTCGCTAACTCAGATTTTAAGTGCTAACGGTATAGGCACTATAGAACAGTAGTTGTAGACGCAACGTTTTATTTAATTGCACTTCAAATATCACATTTGTGATAAGCATGGCAGTTGTATTGAAGAAAATATGCTATATTTTGTTTAAGATCAATTGCTAATTTAATTTCAATGGAAAAAAGTGCTTTTTACACTAGTGCAATGGGTAGATTTGTTACTTTAAGCTCATGGAGATGTATTGAAAAATATTACTCTAAATATAGTTTTCGGTGGAGATAATAATACTTGCACATAATTTATTATCACAGGAAAACAGTTTTTGACTTCGCACTTCAAACGATTTTTTTTTTTTTTACCACAGTTTGAACTGTTAACGGTAACTGATTCATAAGGAATAAAATAGTTCAAATTTCAGAGTAAGTCACTTCGGGCATCGAAAACATTTTGCGACAATTTTTATGCCTTAGATTTAGAATGAATATTAATATAAAAAAAATTTGCAAAAACCGAAATTCAATGTAACTTTGACTGTGTGACATGATTATTAAAAAAGCAAAAAGGAAAAAAAAAAATATTTTCTTTGTTCCTAAGCATGGCACACGAATTACAAAAAACTGCTGCTTTAAAAATAAATGTTTTTCTAAAATTTTCAAATCAAAGTGAACACATACTCAATACCACATACTATTCCTTCCATTAAAAACTACATTATAACCGGATTTTATCATATATTGCACATTTCGCTTTGTATTAAAAAATAGAAGGATATTTATTTTTAAAGCAGCAAAACACGTTTCATATTTAAGCCACTGTCAAATTATATATATATAGGTGAAGCTTTGTTTTTATATAAATATAGGAACACATTTCAATCTCGCCTTTGAT
Organism: Uloborus plumipes; assembly: GCA_038373865.1. Classification (NCBI taxonomy): domain Eukaryota; kingdom Metazoa; phylum Arthropoda; class Arachnida; order Araneae; family Uloboridae; genus Uloborus; species Uloborus plumipes. The sequence goes on from JAXGGA010001059.1 coordinate 60,039, forward strand.
TAAAAAAAAAAAAAAAAAAAAAAAACCTATTTCATTGCTTGAATCCTGAATTAAACGTCTTATCGGTAAAAATCAGAATAGAAAACAAACAAATAAATAAATAAATGAAGTAAATAAATAAATACATAAAAGTTATGTAATTATTCTTAGGGAAAAAACATAAAAATTCCAAATCTGGGGGGAAAAAAAAACTTGACTACTTATCTGAAGCAATGATTCTAATTTTCTGTTGCAATTTCTCACGAGATATGCAGAGGGCAAGATTAGCGAGCTTAAAAAACCTAATAAAAGATGTTGAAAATTCCTTAATTTAACCAATTTATTTTAATAACCAATAAAATGAATTAAATTGAGTGGACTTTGAAGTATAATACTGTGAAATATTATAGAAACGTTTTAAAAATAATTCACTAAATTAAAATTCAATTATTGCGTGTTTACTAACACTAAAAAGAAGTTGTTGAAGAGTAGCTATATTGAGACTAAAAGGTGGAATGTATTAGCTACTCCTCTTAGAAACAAAACTTGAGGGAAAATGTTAAAAATTCCTTATTTAACGCATTTATTTTGACAAACCAACATAAAAAAATAAAGCAGACTATTTCAAACATGATTTTGTGAAGCTTTAAATGGGCGTTAACGTGTTGGAGAAGGGTGGAATACAGGATTTTTTTTTTGAAGCGTAGTTGTAAACGTAAAATAGTCTGGATATACATGAACCGCAAATGCAAAACAAAATTTTAGACACAAATAATTATTTATGATATTTTTTCAATTGAAAAATTATATGAAGGATAATAAAAACTCAGTTTTCAGATGCCATTATTGAAGTCATGCTTGAATCGCTATCCTGTTAAGTTCAGAAACCTTCCACCAATACAAAAAAAAAAAGTGATTCGGCGAGATTGATAAACCCAAGCACTCATTTGGAAGATTGTCCACTCTGAGATCACTCCATGGTGTAGGCAGTGTTGACGGAGCCGGCTCTAGCGTAGATGGAGTAGGCAGAGGATGCACCCTTCCTCCTGCGGCGTTTGTGCAAGACGCAGTAGACTAGCATTGCAACTGCAGACAGGAGGATTACGCAGGCGATCACGATACCAAATGCAAACTTTCGGGTAGAAACGCAGAATTCGTCGGTGTTGATGAGCGGGGCAGTTTTGGTTTCCTCAGGAGTTTCTGAAATGTTGAAAAAAATTTAAATTCGTTAATATATATATATGCAAGATGGAAAATTAATAAACTTTTGCGAATTAACAAGCGCTTAATAGCAGCTTAATATCAATAGCAAATTATATATGGAAGTTAAGAAATTGTCCTCTAAGTGTCGAAAGATGTGTAAATTGGAAAAAAAAACAAATGAACAAATTGAAATTTTAACAAACATCAGAAAATTTACGAAACAATTTAAAGAAATAAAAAGAACGAACGTGAGTAATGTGCTGCCTTATCTGAAGATATATATATATATATATGTATACACACACATTTGGTTCAGGAGTGTCCCGAACTTCAATTTTTGTGAGGTCAGAAATTCTGAATTTGCCGAATTTAGCTCCAAATTTTGCCGAATCGTAAAATACGGGTTTGTGCACACGAATATATCAAATGAAAAATTGCATTTCGCATTCAAAATTTGCAGTTATATCCCAAAATTTTCCAAATAAGACAACTTTTGGGAGGTCACAGTGACCTCCCATCGGGCCGCTTCTGCATTTGGGTAGTCCGAAAGCAAAAACGTCGGAAATGGTATTAATCACAGGTCTTCCCTTGTTCCATGCCGTATTACATAAGTAATAGCGGAGGAGGGGGGGGGGATTAGGTGAATCCATGAATATTTTGTTGAAAGAAATGGACCAATCATATGATTAAGAACAAAAATACTACAAAAAAAGCATTTTACATTTACAAATGTCATATTGCAAGTTTCTGAAATTCTAATGCTGCATGCAACATTTTTTCTTTGTTAACGAAGATTTAATAACATTATTGCCCGTCAGTGTCACCTCTTCTTTGGAGCTGAAAATTTTTCTCAGTGCAGTAGAACTAATAGAAGAAGGGGCATAAGACAATTTTACTCTTGAACATTTTAGTAAATTGTAATAATTAATTGATTTGTTTCAATGCAGGGGTCAATCCAGGATATTTGACCAAGGCTTTTAGGATTTTGAAAAATAGTTCAGAATTTTGTGAAAAATAATTCCTAATTTTGTGAAAAATAGTTACGGCAAAAAATATTCCCAATCGTTCTGTAAACTCGGATTTCTGTGAAGAGTCAGTTTTGAGTGTGGGATTTTTGTGAAAGGTCTATTTTTGAGTGACTGAATTTTGTGAAGAATCCCTTTTTGAGTTTTTGCATTTTGTGAATGGCCCTTTTTTGAGTGACAGAATTTTGTGAAGGTTCCTTTTTTGAGTGACTGAATTTGTGAAGGGTCCTTTTTTAAGTGCCTGAATTTTGTGAAGGGTCCTTTAACGGACCTAATTTCTCTCTAGATTGACCTCTGCAATGCGATATGTAAAATCATAATACAACTGTAAACAGGAAATTTCTTCACCATTGGGGAAAATCTGACGGTCCTCGGAGATTTCCTCTTTACCATGTGTCATTATTATTATTATTTTTTTAAATTAAAGTAATAAATATTTGAATAAGTAAAACTAGAGAATTATTGAAATAAAAATCTGGTATGGACCCCACACTACTTCCTTTTACGTGTAAATTTCTTAGTAGTTGCCTTAAGTGTTAAAAAAAGGTGCTTGGAGTGAGCAAGGTAACAATTCAAATATTTACTCCCCTAATCTGCCACGAAACAGTGCAGAAAACTGTTTTACAATGGTTAATTTTCTAAATATTGCTGATTTTAATATCATTCAGTGAATTTTTCGCAAAATATTGCCAATAGCGCCAAATGAACCCAAAAAAAAGAAATTTTTTTCGCCAAATTTGTCGCGTCAAACACTTGGCGACCAAAAGCTTGGCGACATATCACCAAGTGGTCGCGCCAATTCATATCACTTGAGTCTGCATTGAAATTAACACTGATTTACAGACAAAAAGGGGTAAAACACCCCCTTGGGAACATTCGAATGCAACCACAAGGGGAGGTGCACAACTGAACCATCCTCAGAGTCTACATACCAAGCTAAAAGCTTCTACGGCATATAGTTTTTGAGCTATGCGACACACATATGCACATACATCCGCACATACATACGCACCCTGCACAGTAGGGTGAGCCGAAAATGATTTTTTTTTTTATTTCGATGATGGGTAATACAGAAAAGGTGCCATTGGGGAAGCAATATGCACAGAAAAAATCGAAATTTTTTGGTCAATTTCTTGATCTGCCGGCAATTGCGTCAAAGTGCAAAAAATGCAGTTTTTTGAGATTTTCAGAAATTATTTTAAGAAAAATTTTAGCACCTAACATCAAAAAATGCATTATATATGACAGACAAATTAGCGATTTCAGATAAGTATGGCGAAAATAGCATTTTAACATTTTGACGAAATTTAATTTAAAATGTAGACAAAAACAGGAAATTGACAAATCTTCTATGCATTTGTGGAAAAGGAAGGAATTATACCACAGACCTCAAAATGTTTATGGAATTTCTATGCCCCCAATGGCACATTTTCCACCCTATCTGTTATCGAAAATGATGATAATAATAATAATAATAATAATAATTTGCTAAAAATCTCGAAAAAACTGCAGCAGATCAAAAAGTTGACCAAAATATTTCAATTTTTTTTTCAATGACACCTTTTACGCATTAATCCGACAGAGTGGTATAGTGGTTAAGACGCTGGCCTCTTACACCCAAAAGCGCGGGTTCGAACCCGGCTCCAGTCGGTGGATTTTTATGATGCAGAAAATCGACAGCGTTCATGTCGTATGATTATGCGGCATTTAAAAGATCCCTCGAGTACTTGTTTGGCTTATAGTATCTCCTGGCAAAATTAAATTCCTAGTGCAGTTTCGCATCAAATAGAGCCCAGGTGCTTCCATCTAGTGGGGAAACTGGGCGTCAAAAATACTTGTGGCAATGGTATCCCGCCGATGGTGGTGCCACATGAAAGAGTGGATGCCGCTTTGGGGAATGCACTAGGTTCTGCAAATGGCAAGAAGCTAAACGCAGTCCCATTTGAAACAAACATTTTACGCATTACCCATCATCGAAATAAAAAAAAAAAGTCATTTTCGGCTCACCCTAATGCACAGTACATAATGTAATTTTCATTCAAGCGAATGAAATATAAAGTTGCGTAAGAGAAAATCACAAAAATGCAAAATTACGGCCTACAGAGATTCTTTATTACCCTAACTTGCCTTTCATTTATACAGTAGGTACGTACATTTAAACGGTTGTACGGATTAACGGAAGTCCGCTTTAACAGGGTCCGGATTGCTGAGGGTTTACTGTATTTACTTTAAGAGTAGGGTAGTTTAAAATTGGGAAATAGTGGATCCAAGTCAGCCTATCGCTTTGTAACTCAATTCCTCACCTCTGACGCTTTGTTGTTGTTGTTGTTGTTCTTCGTCGCGGACGTAAAGACCAGAGTAAACTTCAATGATCCTGTCCGGGAAGTACATATCTTCCTCCAACAGGGCGAGTAAATTGCCCTCCTCTTCCACGGTGTTGTCGATACCAGCACTACGACGTCGCCTGTGCAGCTGCAGGTTGTGGCCACTAATGTCGCACGCAGGAGGCTGTAAGTGAAAAAGGACCATGTGAAATAAAATATCAAAGCAAATCAATTGCTAATAATGCGTAGCCTTATTAGTTATTATTATAAAATAAATTATAATTTAAAAAAACTAAAAATGCGCTTTTGGAGTTAATCAAACAAACAAGCACTTATAATACATCAAAAGAAATATAGTTTAGCCTTTAGTATTAATAATAGTATTAAATATGTTACTTTTACATTTGCAAAGAACGTGAATTTTATTTTTTATTCAGAGTTACATACATACTGAGAAACAAACTTACATGTGAAACTAATAAAAGCGTATTAAAAATGTGTAAAGTTGCCAATTTTAACCCATTAATGCCAAAGTTAAGCAATTGTTTTCAATTTTTATCTGCTTAAAATTTTTACTTGGAATGGTTACATACATTTTTGGCGTAAAATAGATCGCCGTTGCCACATTTATTAAGTTATTTAACGTCCTGTTTATGGGACACTAGACAGATATGTGCGCAAAATACGACCTTACTTGACTTTACTTTTTCAAAGTAACATTACAGAAGGCATCTGTAATCAATTTTAAACGAATCATGTTAAAATAGTTTAGTCCTATGAAAATAAGTTCGCAAACAACACTTACTTTCTGTGGCTACCCATGCTGGATCGTTGCTTGACTGATTTGTCTGAAAATAGCTGTTAATAAATAAACTCTGATGTCCAACTAGTGGTTCTATCTGGTTTTCTCAAGAAGGACTGTTTAACTTGTGAAAAATAGCTTTAGTAAAATGATACACCCATTACAGGTTTTTGTATGCAGTAACTAACAAACTAACAAGCGTCCCGTTTTTAGGCTCCTGGGCATAAATGGGTTAATGGCCGTAACGTTATACAACTTCTGGAGTAAGATGTTCCGATTTCAGAAAAACTCTAACTATTGGAGAAAAGTTTCACGTAGTCTTTGTAAAGTTCCAGCAAGCGTTAAAATGATTGGGGTATTATTCAAAGCGCATGCGTTGAAACTAATATCGGCGAGGAGCTCTGAAAGTACGCAAGATGTGCCTTAACCGGTTGAGTGGTTGAACGCGCTTGCATCGAGAGCTCTCTGTACGTAGTAAGTTCCTGGTTCGATCTTATCGCGTGTCTTTCAAATAACTTACGAATTTGTGTTTTGGTGTTTGTGTAAAGGAATTTGTGTTGATTGGTAGTGGGAAAGCATGAGCCTGATGAACATTAAACAAACAAATGTGTCCTTTACACCGCATTTCGTTAAAATCGGAAATTGTGAAGTCAAAAACTTATTTTCGTTGATTGATTTGAAAAGTAGAATCGCCAAATCACTATTTTTTCCAGTTCAAGTGTGATGCACAGTATAAAACGCGACGTTTACCAACAACCAGACAGCCCGCATACTGCTCGGGGGAGCATGAGGAAAGACCAATTAAAGAGCCAGACGTCTAAAAATTCTTGTTTTTCGACATTATAGAAGGAATTATTAAAAGACTTACCACATCCTCGCAGCCTCCACCATGCTTCAGGCAAAACTTAACGTTGCATTGGTAATAAACGGATTCGGTATAAGGAAATTTGTGAGCTTGAAAGGCAACGCGTGCCTCAGTTTTGTTGTTGACGTACTCAAATGGACCCATGATATCTTCATCGACTGGACATCTGAAAAAATGAAATTGCAATGTCTCAATATTTAATATAGAAAGTGAGTATCTAATATATGCTGAAACTTCAGCGTCGAACCATTTTATGTTTTATATTTCTGTAATTTTCAAAAAGTAAAGTTAAACACTTGAACATAAATGTTTAAAGTTGCTCACGCTACTGTTCCTCAGACTCGTAAGGCCCATTTTACACAAAAATACATAAAAAAAGAACGGAAAAAAAATATTGTGAAAAATAAATCAGAAATGAAATGTTATTGCTTAGTTACATGTAGGGTAGGTGAGGGGTAAAAACCGCACCGATTTTTTGACTTGATTGCCTTGAAGTGAGAGGTTCCATCTCCAGGTGATTGATTTGTCCCATTGAAATTTATTGTTCCATGAAATTTTTTTCCGATCGACACTCCAGAAACGAGAAAAAATGATGAGTGTTTTTAACTACTCATAGCTAACTTTTCTAATATATTATTTGAACATTGCAAAATAAAGGGTTCGAAAAGAAGAATCAAGAACTACAAGGGGATTCTGTTATACTGAAGTTTCAAATTCGCTTGAAAATAGTTATTTTAATGTCTATTTAAAAGCAACACAACTCGTTATTCAGAAAATAGCAAAATGGGGCAAACCCAAGCTAGTGTTTTGAGGCAAATCCCCGCAGTTCCACATTCGACTTAAAATTGTAATCTAAATTTTTAAAAAAATGTTGGGCATGCGGTATATTCTACTTAAAAATTACTTGTTGGTGGAATTTTACTCATTGAGTTTCAATTTGTATTGGATTTTTACAGGTAAAATCTGACATTTATTTGAAGTCAAATATGTTTTCAATAATATAATAATTTCATTTTTTGTACATTTTCGTTTGCTTAATCTTTTGTTCAGTGCCTGCTTAAGAAAAACAATTTCGAACCATGGCAAATGTCGAGTTTAATGGAAATGAAGATGTAAAATAAATTGTCATAACCTCATGGAGGATAGCCCCCCACGTTTTATAATCAGTTCTCTTTAGAAGACTCAACCGACAGAACTATTTATTACGTAGGTATCTGGATAGCATAGCCTCAGTCAAATAACATATTCTTTTCTATTGTGGCTGTCATTTTCGTCTCGCATAACCGAATCCTCCTTTTGTGGGGAAGAAAATATTTTTGCTCCAATTTAAAAAAAAAATCATGTCGAAATTTACGCGATATTGAAGGTTAATACTGCTGAAAGTATTAAATCAATAATACAAAGGGGTTTCTCAGGTTTTTTTCATAAAATAATTGCCGTTTTTTATTCACATTTATATTCAATGGGGAAAAGGTGTACATTGCGGGGCTTTACCAGCAATGACCGGCTTTGCATTCCTTTAAGCCAAGGATTCGAAACTCTTTCTATTTCATTAGTCAACATTTCATCATTACACCTGCTCTTAATACATTGAGTGTACAAGAAATACCGGTCGGTGAAGACATTTCATTCGAAATCCTCAATCAAAATCTCACATTTGAATCGCTCATAAGTATTGCCATTCATATGCTGATGAAGGATTTAAATTTGCGGTAATATTTTGGCGAATCACTTGGTGGCTGTTAACGTCTTCCCACGAAGCCTTAAAGGCCCATTGTATTTATTTTAATGACAGAGAGCGTAATAAAGAGTGATTACCCTTCGTTATTGATGAGGGGTTGTTCACCCCAGCCCAAGCCGTCTCGGACGAGGCAGTTCGTCACCTTGAGTCCGTAGACATCTAGAGAAAAAAAGTTGGTGAGAAATTGAGAAAACTGCTAAATACATTTCATTTTCATTGCAGATGTCAAATCATTCATGCAATTGATTTTTTATATCTACTTCAATAGTTCTAATTTACAAGGGAACTCACTGAATGGCTTGACGGAAGTTAAATGTCTTTTATGCTGCCGGGGACAGGTAAAGCTTATGAGATTGATATCTTTTATATCGTTCATCAACAATGCAATGGTATAAAGCAGTGAGTAACCGCCTCTAAGCAAGGGCTAAGGCAGGAACATGCAATACAGGGGTGCTCATCCCCCCCCCCAAGCTCAATGGCGCAAATCCCCCGCCCCCCCCCAAAAAAATGTTTTCACAACCCTCTTGTGCTTTTTATTTTTATTTTTACCCCTCTTTTTTATTTTATTTATTTTTAAAAATATTATTTATTTATTTATTTTTAAATTTTGTTCATTTATTTATTTTAAAATTATTTTTTATATTTTAATTATAACTATTATTTTTTAATACATTATTAATTTTTTAAAAGTTCGAATTATGCACCCAGAATAGAATCATTTTTTCCCCTTTTCAGACATTCCAAGCACACACACACGCACACACAAAATAAAAGTAAATAAATAAATAAATAATAATAGAGAAATAAAAGAAATAATTTAAACTAAAAGAATGAATTTGTGAATAATTTTTATTAAAAAAATCTGTAAATAATTTAAATAAGAAAATAAATTAAAAAATAATTTAAATAAAAAATAAAAGAATGAATAAATTAGTTTAAAAATTCCTGCCCAAAAATTTTGATGGCGCAACTTGCGCCATAATCACCCTGTGGGCACCCCTGATGCAATACACCGCCAACTCGGTCATTTCCATCCACGGACTGCAGTTTCGTGCTTATTATGCACTCATCAGCATGGAATAGGAAAGTGACCAAGTTGGAGACAAAAATCCTCTTATAGAGCACTTGTAGACACAGTTGATCGTATTTGATTAAATCGAACTCTGTCAGAGTTGAATGAGGTTCAATGCCATTGCTCAGTTTGACTACATAAGCATACGCAATACAAATAATCAGCCGTTACATGTTAAATAATTACGAAAAATATAATGAGCAAACCTTGGAAGTCAATGCTGATGACCAAACTCAATCGATCTCCTATTTTGACACTTTCTGCAACATTATTATCTTCTACATTACCACTGAATATTTTCATGGAGCAGGTAGGCATTGGGGCTGTCGCCGTAACAGGAGTAGTACCAATTTGACTGGAAAAATAAATAGATAAATAAGTTAACAAACATTTAGAACGTATTTTTACACGTCAAGAATTCGGTTTTCATGGTGTAAAATTTAATTCTTAATAAATATCAATTTATATAGCATGCTATGAACGAATTATTTATCAAACCGTTAAAACTTACCAAATACAAGTTTAATTTTTTTGACAATTTGACTTTCTACTTCATATCAAAATGCTTTTCTATGGAAATAATAAACTAAAGAGCCTCAAGATGGTTGCCCCGCCAAGCACGGTTTCTGTATTTGGTTTACAGTCATAGAGTGGAACGTGTTTCATTTACCAGTTTAATCAAGTTTCGATTGGAGCAAACGAGGTATAGAGTACTTTTATTTTTACATTCAGCTAATTATTATGTTTTCCACCACAAGCAAAGGAAACATTTTCTAACTACCACTTTTTTCCTGCTTTTGCCATAATATGTGGTTTGGAATTCTTGTTCCTTTCGAACAATAGTTCTTTAATTTCTGTAAAGGCTTTCTTTCTGACAATTTATGTGTCGTCTATCCTAAAGTTTCAAAAAAAGTGGCCGTACTTTTGGATTAGCTTCTAAAATGAACTTTTTTTTTCAAAGTAAATACAGTAGCCTCTCGTTATATCGCGCCTCGCTATATCGCTCATTCGGATATATCGCTCTTTTCTTTTGTCTTCCCCCCCCAAAAAAAAAACTTTTAGTTCGAAACCATTTTTGAGAAAATATGTAAGGTGCTCAGAAAAGGTCTCTTTCTCATTTATTTTTTGTCATCAATGAACAAAACGAATGTTCTTCTATTCTTCTGAATTCGCTGAAAAGAAGCAGCAAATTCCTGTCACCCAAACATCTCGGCAAACGACTTTGGATTCTTATTTCACCAAAACAATAGGTTAATTTTATGTCTGTATACATATTTTAAAGACCTGCACATAGTAACAACAACTGCGGGAAGTTATATTTTTTTGATACTTTTGATGAAAATCTAATGTTCGAATAAATGAATTTTTATGTATGTGCATGTATAATTTACTTGCATGCTGGATAGAAAACTATTTTTAATGACCTCGGTTATATCGCGCTTTCGGATATATCGCGCTTTTTTCTTGTCCCCCGAAAAGCGCGATGTAACGAGGGGTTACTCTACATTCTTTGAAAAATATTTGCAGCATCAAAAATAATTTGCTGCAATCTTAATTTACATTACTACCCATTAGGGTGGGGCGAAAAATAAAAAGTTTTTCAGATCAACTTCTAATAGTTGCCAAAAGTTGTCTTTGGTGATAGTTAGCTTTTGTGCAAAATTTGAGAAAAATCGGTTCATATCTTCAGGGGGCGCTGCGATCGCAAAGTTTTATCATAGCTTTCATCGGGATTTTATGGTTAAAATATGAAAAACAATGCCGTTAGCTAATCTCATTGCATTTTTTTACTCATAAGATATATTCATGCATTCAAAGCATATGAAATAACTCACAAAAATTATTTTATATGATATATTTATGTTTCAAGCATTTAAAAAGAAACAAAAACGTGAAAAAAAGTGATTTTTTTGAAATATAAATATATCATATAAAATAACGTTTGTGAGTCATTTCATATGCTTTTAATGCATGAAAACATCTTTTGAGTAAAAAAACGCAAAGAGACTAGCTAAAGGCATTCTTTTTGATATTTTAACCATAAAATCCATAACAAAGCTATGGTAAAACTTTGCGATCGCAGCGCCCCCTGAAGATATGAACCAATTTTTCTGAAATTTTGCACAAAAGCTAACTATCGCCAAAGACAACTTTTGGCAACTATTAGAAGTTGAGGTGAAAACCTTTTTATTCTTCGCCCCACCCTACTACCCATCCCTGAAAAGTATTTTTCTTGTTAAAACGAAAATTGCTCTCAACAAAGTAAAAGGCTAAGATTTGTAGAAGATGCTCAACACATCCTGCTTAGTACAGAACATTGCCGAACACAGTTTTCAAAATTTATTTTACTCCTATTCGCCTGCAGCCATTTTGAACTGCCTGCAACCGGAAAAGACCACATAATTCTCAGAAAATCCTAGAATAAAGGGTGAAGCAATATTTTCCTTCACCAACTGTGCTCGTTTATTTTGACACTAATCCAACACTTTTGCACCACTTGATTTATTTCCCCGACAGTATTTTCGTTTCGTTTTCTTCAGCTGCAGCTTTTCAAAATAGGCTTGCCTGACAGACATTTGCATTAGAAGGAATTGAGAAAACTCGTCTTGATGCTCTTAGGCTGTGGTAACGAAAATGGCAGACGCTAAAAGATTTGATTCCAGTAAATACTTTTCAAGAATGGGGATTAACCATCCATTCCGATGCAAATTTACATTTGCTTTAAAAGTTCACTTTTTTATTCTCTTTTAATAAATTTTGAAGAAAGTTGTTATCCTGGTGATATTGGTTTTAATTAGGGATGCACCGATTAATCGGCAGTACCGATTAATCGGCCATAATCGGCCACTTTGCCGATTATTAATAATCGGCAAAATCGGGCCGATTAATCGGCGGAAAAAATATTTTTTAAATATTATTTTTTAAAGTAAACCGTTACTAAGAAATTATGATGAATAATTTTATTAACAGTAATAATAATCCTCACCGTTGATGTAAAGTTTTTAATACATTAATTCTCCTACTTTGAATAAAAATACACATAGTTAATGTAGCAACATTTTTCAGGCGTCGATACTTTTCTCAATGGTTTTAGATAATCTTCAATTTTCACAAAGAATAAAAGTCTTGAATTGCATAGCTACTAATAATTGAGAAATTGAAACTGAAAGAACTTTAAAATTTTATTGCTCACCGCACAGATTCCGCTCCTTTTTTTTTTTTTTTTGAATTTTCATGTCTAGTTTACATAATTAGCAATGTGTTAATGCAATATTATTGACAATAATATGAAAATTAGTTCATTCAGAAATTTGATAAAATTTTGAAATTATTTTAAGAAAATTAGGAAAATGGAAGAAAAAATGAGGAACTATTTCAAAAGTTAGAATTGTAAAAAAAACGAAGAAAAAAGTGTAACGGTGAAATTGGTAGTACTGAAAACAACCATTTTAATCATTAATCGGCTTGACCGATTAATCGGCCGATTATCAACTGCCGATTAATCGGTAATCGGTAATCGGCCAATTTGCTTATCGGTGCATCCCTAGTTTTAATGGCAAAAGAGCTCCGATATATACAAAAAATATAATGACATGCGTACTGAGTTACTAACTTATATTGCAAAATCAAAAGCAAAAAACTGGAAAACCTTCCCAGCAGAGTGCAGCATTTTTATTCTGACCTTCTACTGTTATTTTTTTTTATTTTTTTTATTTTTTTAATGAAATATTCTAAGAAAATATGAAGTGATGCAAAAATTTTCCCTCGGTAGGCCAGAGCTACCATAAATGAGTTATAGTTTCACAGAGCAGACAAAAAACTGATCTTTCTGAAGAAAGGATACATTTTTGGAAAAATTTAGAGAAACATGCAATGTGTTAGAAAAACTGAGATAATGGAAGTATTTTCTCATGCAGGAAACTAGTCCTTAATTTTGAATTCTTTTCAAAAACTCTAATCTGTAATAATGGGGTTCGTGAAACTTGAGCGATTCGTTTTGACTAGGCATTAAATCGAATAACACGATTTAAATTTATCCTGAGTTAAAACTGACTGTAAGTTTAACAAAGACATCCGAGATAATTTTTGTATCATTCTAACATTTCTGCAATTTTACCCCATTAACCTAAAGAAAAATTCTTCCAAATTACATCGAGCGCTCTTAGACACTCAACGGGAAAAGTAAGGCGAGCCCAAGACAATAGAACTGTTGTAGAGAAACCGTAGAAAATAGTGTCTGATAAAGAAAACAGAATAAAGAAAAGAACTGCACTTAAACGGTGTCTGGTACCAAAAGGTTAGGACTGCCATTAAAAGATGCTTGGAAATGACCCAGTGTCCCCAAATCTTCCCAAGCGGAAAGAAACAAAGCAAAAGCTGAAGCATTTACCCCACCTCCTCGTTCCTATGATTACTGTTTTTTGTGGCTCATACAGCATGCACTGCCAGATTTTAAGCCCTCCGCTCGTTTACCAACGGATTGTTCTGGTGAAAAGGTATGCAAAAAATAAAATGGCCATGTGGTGTTCTGGTAGATTCTGATCATCAAGCGAGTTTTTTTTTTTCTTGTCCAAAAATAAAGCCCAAATCCTGGAATGGATGCCATGAAATTTTTCTTGCCCTGCTATGTCAGAGAGAAATTATAGCCACATTATGATGGGAATAACCTTTTGATGTCATCTTCCCGTAATGCTTGTTTGTGCATTGTTTCACTTCAGATCTACGCGGCAGGGGTATTTAAACTTTTACACTGTAAAAAATGAGTGCTGTTTTTACAGTATAAAACAGATAATTTTCCAGTAATAAACTGTAAAATTGCTAATTTTACAGTTTATTACCGCGCATTTTACAGCTTTAAACTGGATTCTCTGCTGCTAGTATTATGCTGTTGTTTTTACAGTATAATACAGATAAATTTTACGGCAATAAGCTGTGAAATTTTTATTTTACAGCAAAGAAATTGTAAAATTGCTAGTTTTACACTTTCTTACTGAGCATTTTACAAATTTAAATTGGAACCTCGGCTGCTCGTATTATACTGTAAAAACAACATTTCATTCTTTGCAGTGTACAATTTAGGAAAGCCTTAGAAGTTACCGTTTTCTTGAAGGAACCTCCCGATCAAAGAGAGAGGAGGGAGGGGGTGGGGGATCAAAGCTTTTTCCCAATCAGATTTACAAAATTACTATACCATCTTTATCTTATGATAATACATACATAGCAACGAAATAATGAATGATAAGGTAGCAAATCGTTTTTTTTTTTGAAACCTATATTTTATGAATAATAAGAAGTATGTGCCTTTTAACGAAATTTTAGATTATAATTTTCTCCATAAAATATGTATCTATAATTATTTATTTATTTATATTAAAGACAGACTGATTGGGGAGTAAAGGCGTTGATGTTGAAGTCGATGGCTCTAAAATTCCAGGAGCCGAAGTCAGAGTCGGAGTCAAAGACTTTCTCTCCGTCTCTGCAGCCTTGGTACAGACAATTGCTTAAAAGTTAGATTTTGTTTTCGCCCATCTTCTATAAATATAAAATGCGGCATTATTTACGTCTAGGAATTGAACATCATCTATTTATACAGTTTCAAAGGTAAATTCGCCTAAAATTCTTTGATCTTTGGGCGTATTAATAATGCAACTACTTTTAACTTTAAAAAAAAGTAACTCAGAAAAGCATAGTATTTATAGCAGATCATAGTAATAAATGAATTTTAAAAACTTGTCATTGAGTGCAACTGAATAAACATAGTATGCTGATTCTTATGTATAAAAACGAAAATATTTACTTTCAAATTAAAAGCATTGGGTTGTTAAAAAACGTGTTCAAGCGTTTAAGTTAACCAAACTAAATTATATGACTGTTGTAGGAATTAAGGAGAACAATGTTGTATGAACTTCAGAATAAGCAAAACTTAATGAGCAATCATGCATTGTGCAAAGGTAATGGCCATAAATAATAAATAAAAAAAAGTTCTATGACTAACTTAAACTGATTCTGTGAAATACCCAGTCACTTATTATACTCATGGATTATTAAAAGTGTACTTAACTATTTTAATTTGAAGCTACATGGTGATTATTTATTTTATCGTTTGCTTTAAGGGGAGAAACTGATTTACAACGCGAGAGTAAGTAGTCTTAGAAAAAGTGGAGAAAACGAAACTAGTTCCGAAGAAAAATCAAAAAAATCAACCGAGAATAAACAGGAATATTTTAACTAATGTTCAGAACCGTGGCAAACAAAATCATTGTTATGTTATTTAAGCACTAACAAACTAAATTTTATTTTTAATCTGTTTATTTTTTTAAATATTAAAGAGGGAGGGGGAGGGCTAGACTGTTTGCGGATAGTGTTAAATTATATCGTCGGATGAAAACAAGTAGATAACTGCAAATTCAGAAAAAAAAAAGATGTTTCACTTTTTTTGAGATTGTTTTACTTCGAGGACGACATAAATAGACTTGTTTGCTGAAAAGATGGAAGAAATGGAAATGTAGTTGCAGTTTTTTTCGTACTTTGTGAGGAACTATTATGTAGTTTTTAAAACAAAGAAAATTTAGCTTTTGGAAAATATAGACTTTCCCAAAAAAAAGTTAAACTAATTTCTGTAAGGAGAAACTGACTTATACTATTTTCTAAAAAACACTGATTTTTATTTGAGATAGCATTAAAATTCGTTCGGATTTTAGACATTCTGATTTTCAACGCTGTTCTGTTTCGGTCTTTAATGCTTTGATTGGTTATGTTATAACCTTAGAATGAAGTGAGTAAGAATTACAATCACAATGTAAATCATTAAACAAAACTCTTCTATTTTTTAACTGCGGAAGTATAAAAATGCCATGAACAAAAGCAAGCCGTACTGGAAGACAATTTTTCTTAATTAATCATGCGTCATTTATTTAAAAAAAATCTCCTCATGCTTATGTTTCGCACGCTTCTCTTAGTTGTGATTTTCTTTGCTGAATATTTCACTCGTCTTGCTTATATTTGCCAATTAATTAACTCCCGAAGCGAAAGTTTTATTACCAAATAAATTTTATGTTGCGTTTATCTTTTTTCCTCTCTCTCGTTTGGAATTATGTATATTTTTTTTCCTGCAAGAGCTTTTTTTTTCAGTGCAGAGACACCTCTACGGGCTTCTTTTGTTCCAGAGGGTTTTATTAGGTATGCATTCTGATTAGAGCTTGTCTGGGAATCCTTGCAAATAAGTTGCTTCAGGTTGTTGATCTCAAATATTTTTGTTATTACATTGGAGATAAGTTGGATGTTCTCTTAGTAAGAACGGAGTTTTATGTCTTGTATTGTGCGTTAGATTATTCACAATGTGCTACACATAAAACGGAAGCCAGGCTTTCAAGTAAAAGAATGTTTCTGCTTCTTTAATTACTTGCTTTATGTTTCAGAAATAATGTGTGTTTAGTATTTTACTACCGCAACTTCCGGAAGAACAATAAAGGTATAACAAGGTGTAATCGTATAACCCTCAGTACTGCTAGTTTCATAATTTCCGGATTTAATTCTATTGAATTTGCTAGTTCCATTTTCGCTTTCGTAGAATTCGGGTTTTTTTATCGATGTTTTATTTGTGCCCAGAACACAGTCAAATAGCACAGCTTCTTGAATCAATAAATTGTGAAGAAGTTTCAATAAATACTTACAAAAATAAAACATTTTCCCGACTTTACACGCAATGAAAGACGTGCAATGAAATAAGTTTATTTTACTTAGTCGCAGAAAAATAAATAAATAAACAAATAAAAAAGAAAAGAAACAACCATAATTTCTTGTCTTCGTTTCGTTTGCCCTAAAGATTTTTTAAAAAAATCGAAATATTTTTTTGTGTATATAAACCTTGAAAAGATGAAATGTGTAGCATGTGCAGGGCTTAATTTACATGGGAGCTCACGGGAATGAGCTCCCATGCAAATCATAGGAGCATCTCATGCAAATCTCGGGAGCTTAGCTTCTGCATTTCTTTTCCATTCTTCAGGAATTTCCTTATAATCGGTGGAATTCAGGCTATTTACACATTAAATTAGGTCCTGAAGACTATATAGGACTCTGTCCTTTCTGTTGTTAGAAATTAAATCATGTGTATGTGCATACTTAAATTTTAAAATTTTCAATCAGTTCGAAAAAAAAATCTTAATAACGGAATAAACGGAAAACCATTTTGAGTTTTCTGATATGCTGTTTTGCTTTTTCTTGCATTAAGGAAGAATTGAATAAAATGTCAACTTCTCTCTAAAATTGTATTCTTTTCCTCTCTCAAAAATGTAATGGATCAAAGATTGGTCATAAATTTTAATGTTCGTACAGCACAAAAGTTCTTCAAATGTTCCGCTTATGATCTACTCTCTTTTAATAAATTTTACTGGAGAGTGCATGTGAAAATTTGACTCAATACTTCATGAAAATCTTAATTAAATCAATCATTATTTTGAAAAAATAAGTTTACATTTTACAGCCAATTAAGAATTAGTTGTGAATCGTTAAGAACAAACGGATATTTCAACAGTAAAAGCTTTTCCACTTCTTGCATAAACTCTGCATGAAAGGATATTATTGATTGCATTTCTATTGTTTATAGACTACTTGCAAGAACTGAGCCTTAGCGAAGTTTTGAAAATAAGACTGTTGAAGTTTTCCCCCATATCAATAAATCCCAAACTTAGCACCGTAGCTACCTTGGAAACCATAAAGCCAAGAAGACGGAAAATTTTACAATAAATTCAGAAGTAATTAAAGAGATATTAAGAGAATTAAACACTCTAAAAAGGTGTTAGTGAAAGCATAATTCTAAACGGAAAAAAAGAAGAAACTCATGAATGATTGCAGGCTTTGACTTTCATGAGCATTAATTAGAAAATTCCTGATAAGTTAAGAGATAACATCACGATAAAAACAAAAATTCCTCACCTTAACGCTGAGCTGAGTAATTCTACCTAACGCCTCTTTTCAGATGTAGTTCCAGAATCAGCAATGATCTGGGATCAGTGGCGCAACTAGGATGTTCTTGTGTGTGTGTGTGTGTGGAGTAGGATTTCATCGCACATTAACATACTAGGATTGGCCACTGAGAAACCAGTGTTATGGGGCCCCTGGATGTGCTCCCGAGTGGTTTCTTATCAGAAATAATAAATAAAGGCGATACTAATCGCACGCCTTCACTCTGCCGACAAGCGATCTCCTTTCGCAAGAGTGAGTGAAAGAAGACTCAAGGTGATCAAGTAATTAGAACAGAGCTGAGATTCCTTTCGCTTACCCTACCCTATCTTTAAACCGTTATTCACCGGCCGTTCTCAACGACATCGGACTGTCTTGACCTTTCTAGACGCGTCGAGCAACATGCGGTGGACAGGACGACCTATCCGCCATTTTGGCTCCAAGAGTAGTCTTTGTCTCAAGTGCAGTAAACTCCTAATTCACCAGGGTTGGATTATGTCAAAAACCGTTATGTCCAACACGAAATAGCAATTTCCTGCTTATGTAAGCATAAATTGAAATTGCCAATTCTCAAGTTTAACACTACTCGAAAAATGCAATATTAAAGACACAACTTACTGTGATTAAACTTTTCGTCTGTGCAAAAATCAGTGTTCTGTAGTTTTTTTTTTTTTTTTTTATTTAAAAAAATGGACTAAACTGGTTGCAATTCTAAACCCCTTAACTTGAATGAATGAAATCTCCCTTTATGGACTAATAAATAGTCAAACTAAGATAATCGAACAACAAACAGTACACTTCGAGCTTAAACATCCCTTTTCTTTTATGCGTGGTTTTGGTACACATTTAGGTGACCATACGTCATGTTTTGAACAGGATAGTCCCTTTTTCAGGTTGCCTGTCTTGGTGTCTCCTCGTTCTGAATGTCCTGTTTTCTGAAGAGACAAAACGGGACACTGAATACTTCAACCAAAAGTCACTGGGTGGAGCTGTTAAAACATTTTCATACAAGAAACTTAAATCATGCAAAATTTTTCAATATATTTTATATTGCAAGAGCTTATGCCCTCACAGAAAATATATTTTCCCTTATGACTAATTTTCGGGCTAGCGAAAAAACAGTTGCAGATGGCATTTTTAAAACAAAGTTCATTTTGAAAGTATAGTCGATGAAATTCTGAGAAAAGTTTCATTCTTATTTAAAATTAGCATCAAATGCACTCAAGCAAATTCGTACATTCAAAAATTACTTTAATTCTTTTCTTGTAAGCGTGCTCTGATTTTGTCTACCATAAACTGTTAAGAAAAAAGACCTCCTTTTTTTTCTCAAATTAATAAACGTTCCGTTTTGAGGGAAAAAAATAAATGGTTACCTTAGATAAACTGTTATGCGTTCTCTTTTAGAACCAAAATGTCTGATGCGAGGGCTCCCCCTAACGCAGTGGCCTTTGGTTGAAAGTAAAGCAGCCCCTGAAGGGTATCGTGCGGACAATAAATGTTGCAAGACAGTTCCGAATGGAATTTCAAACTTTAATAGAAGGATCTCTTTACGATGTCGTTATTTTGCAACATAAAGCTGAAACTTTACGCTCTGAAATGGTATACCGGATGCTATGGTGATTTAACCATTCCTCATGCTCTAGGAAATTGTGTTTGGGGAGTTTCATAACAATAACAGAAACTTGTTGAGGTACTTGAATCAAATCTGCTTTCAGGGAAAATGGAAATAATGATGGTTAAGATGGGGTAAATTTGGATAAATATGAATTATATCCGAGATAATTTGTAATTTATGTTTGGGAAAACAAGCGGATCAGTGCAGTACTGCGGGAGGTTAATGCATTTTGATGAATGCAGAGAAGATGCAAGAAAAGGAACTGTTTGGCAGTCAGTCACGAATTACTGCGGAAGTGTTTCCGTATTCATGCTGCATAATAAATTATTACGTATTTGGTTTATAGACACGTTATGTAAAACTTCTTGTTCATATCTTAGAGAATTGAAAAGAGAAAAACTATTAAGTGCTGAAATTGCATCTACTTAAAGCCAAGAGGGGTATACTAAAACGCTTTGGGTGGAAGACTCAAGATTTTTTAAACAATATTTAAAAATAAAACTTGGAAAAACACTGTGGTACACATGTTGTATGTACTTTGTGAGCATCAGTCTTCGAATAGGTAATGAATTTATTCACTATTAACTCTTAACTAGTGAACAGGGCCCTCCAATAAGAGGTCACGGGAATTCGCCGTGACCTTTCAAAAATCCTTATTCGGACAACTTGGAAACTTTCCTACAACATTGATATTGTTTTTTCTTCTTTCAAATTTTCTAATTTGTGTTTTAATTCTGTCTAATATTATTTTTCGTTACATGTTCTACATGAATAATATGTGTGCATGAACTTATTTCGGTAAATTTGAAATTTCATCCGGAAAATTAAGAATTTTCCCCTCCCAAAGCTTTAGTTTAGGGAGCCTCTTCTGTTGAGGATTTTTTTTGTAACGTAAATGGTGAGGTGTAACCCCAAGATTATATTTCTTGTGTATTACACAAAATTTAGGAAAAAATAAAATTTAAAATGATTCGTGTATTATTTATTTATAGAAAAACATCTGAAACAGTATCTAAATCATTAGAGAGATATATGCAGGTATAAAACAAAATGTTTTCAATGCACTATGTTATATCATTAAAAACCCATTAAGCTAATTTATTTGTTACCTTTTTTAACTTATTGTTTATGCAACTCATTCAAAAACAAAAGCAGTGTACAGAATTTTTCTCGTACTGTCTATTTATTCTAAAATAATTCAACTGTGACTGCCTTTATTTGATAAGATTGTTTTTTTTCCTGTGTAATACCTGCCTCGACTGGCTATGTTATTATTATCCATCAATGTCATTAAAAAAACAGCGCATTTACCAAAAAAGTGTTCACGAATTGCAAGAAAGAATAAACAAGTTCGTGACTAAACGAAAGAAAATAAATAAATTGAGCGAGAATAAAATCTTAAAACAGAGAATGGGTGAATAAAAAAATTAACTTCTAAAGCTGCGTTGCTCAACCTTTGGTTTTCTTTCTCTTTTATTTGAATCTTTTTGACTAACTAACCAGTAAACCAGTAACGAACATTTGTAAAAATCCTTCATAAACCAGTATTCTTCTTTTGCTATTGCAAAAAAAAAAAAAAAAATACTTGCTTACGCTTTATACTTGGTATTAAAGAGATACACGTAAGTTGAAATTGTAGCACTTTTATTATTATTTATTTATGTTTATATTTCAATGTAAAGAGACAAGAATAATCGTGGTAATTTCAAAAATTTCTTACATAAATTAGTGAAGTAAAAAGAAAAATGCGAGACGTAACAAAATGAGAAATATGAGCGCACTCTAACATTGCAACCCTTTAGAGATAAAATTACATATTCAAGATCCTAAGATTAAAGCACCAATGCAAAAATGTCGCACAAAATGTCATTACTTTTTTTAAATTGCTTTTTTTAAAAAGAAAAAAAACAACAGTTCGAGAAAGAAAAAAAAACAAACTCGAGTAATATCGAGAAGTGTTATCTCGACATCTTAAAGCGATATTTCACTTTTATTTTCTATGCTGCTTCAAATTTGTCCTTATCACCAGATTTGAGTGTTGTATAATTCTGAGTTTTAAAAAAGTGATATAAATTAGAGTTCAGAACATATTTCATCAAGATAAAATCTTCTCACTAAAAAGTCTCACACTTGTTATATTGACAAGAGTAAGTGTCAATCATTCTTGTCACATTGAAGGAAAAAATCATATGCGCTTAAGAGTCTCTGAATAAGGTAGGAAGAGAGGGATTGCCTTATCGCGATTCTAGGTATGAAGATAATTTGTCATAACTTAGGTCTAAGTACGCCTCTAACGCACTTCTCTTGTCGTTTTCTTCTTTAATCTCATCTGCTACTCTTTATTTGCTCTCGTTCAATTTTGCAGAACCAGGAAATGAATTCATCAAATTTCATTTGTGTTCCACCGTTTAATTATTTAGACAATCATTTGCTCAAAAGAGTGAGTGGTTTGAACTCAAACTCCTTTGAATACCCCAGAACATAAAAGGAGTGAAAATCGGTGACTCAACTTAGTAAAAGGAAGGATGAGTTATCTCTCTCAGGTGTTTCCCAGACTCAACCGGGAAGAGTTAGACGAATTATTAAGACCAACAAGACTCCTCCACCCCCTTTACGTTCAAACGGGACTATTTTTTTGATTATTCTGATCAAAGAAATTAGTTTGATTAAGTTTGCGTTTGTTTTAAAACAGTGGAACCTAGCTTCTTTGAGAATCGGGAACTTCAGTTTTTTTTAAATAAATTTTGGATTACCCTTAAAATGATCGTGTCTAATGGTGTGCCGTCTAGCTCCAGTATGGGCTAAAATGAGAAATTTAACATTGAAGCAAACCGATTGAATTTCGTTTTTTCTCCTATCCTTTTTATTTCAAATCTTGTTGAAATATCAAATGGGAAAGTTTTCACTTTAGTCTGAATTCATTTTGCTTTGAAGGAAGACATTTGTGTTATTTGTCTTACTTAATCGAAATTTTGTTTAGTGGAACTCCGTGACTGCTTTATTTCGTTTAATAGATGAAGAATTTCCACATTCTTTTGCTCAGGTCATGGCTTACCAAAGTTAATTTTTACTGGCATCCTACTAATGTGACTTCAGTGGTTAAAATTCAGATAGTGTTTGCTTTAAGGATGGCGGCTTGATGGCTTGACGAAGAAGAAACGAAAAATAACGAGAGAGACGAAACTAGAATAAACTTCTTATGATTGGCTTAAGGTGTGAGCTCAACTTAAATCACCTGTCACAGAAATCGGAAGTGATGACATAGTCCTTGGTCTGATATCTGGACATGGTACCGCCAAGGCTTAGATTATATTATACTTAATTACTACATAGTATTAACCCCTGTAAATTGTACAGAGTTTATTAATTAGTTTATTATCTGTATTGTAATAAATAAATAAATAAATAAAGGTAGGAAAGGTTGGCAAATAAAAGGCGGGGAAGGAAAGCAAAATAACGAAGAAAGAGTAATGACTTTCTTTATGGCAGCTTGAGATGCAGAGATCATCTTTGCTGACTTGACATTGAAATCGGAAGTGATGACCTAGTTCTTGTTTTGGTATATATCTGCATTGTATCGTACATTTAGTATCCCCCAAGATTTATATTACTCAATATTAACTTATTGCAATATTTAACCCTTTAGGTTATGCAGCTACTTCTATGCAAAATGAGGATGAGACTTGTGACAGTCTCGCGATTCGAAAATCATCTTTGCTCACCTGACATTGAAATTGGAAGTGATGGTCTGTTCCTTGGTCTGGTACTTGCATCTGACTTGGTAACCCTTGCCTAGACTGGTGACCAACTTCCGGTGAGGCTGGACGACGATGGTGTTGAAATACTCGATTCCTTCATCCTGAATGGGAAAGAAAGACATCGGTGAGCAGCCGGCTTCACGTATGGAAATGTATTTGAGCTGATGCGTGAATATTCATGAGCGCGTGAGGTAGTGGCGATTCTTATCACTTAAGTAAGTATTTGAACTCCGGTTGCTTTGCACGCCGAGGGCAAGACACGGATTGATTACATGCTGTTTGGGGGGGATTTGTTTATTTATGTGGCGCTTCTGTTTCTTTCTAGGGATTTGAATAAAATCGTCTGCGCTGATGTCTGTCACTAACTGATTGTTATTCCATAGAATGTTTTTAAGTACCTTTTGCGTGAGTGGAAGCGGATGTTTCTTGGTGGCTTTGCAGGAAAACGAAAGTTTAGTTTCTTTGACTCTTAACAGTTTTGAGAAGTTTGAAGCAGTTAACAGGGGGGTTGAAAGAAATCTGCTGGATGGCATAGAGCTGGTGTGGTGGAAGGAGCAATAAGGTGACGTTGTGATCAAGTACGAGTTAGAAGTATGAGACACTTAAATAATTTTTATGCGAATTAAAGTTCTCTCGTTTACGTCCTTGTAAGAAACACAAAAAGTAGGTATTGCGTTATTGCGATTGTTTAGGGGAAAAAAAAAAACGCCAAAATTTTGTTTAAATTTAAATTTTACCCACTCCCTAGTGTATACTGACTATTTTCTTCTGTTGATCCGCACTTTCAAAGGCCATATTCGGAGGTAGAGGGTTCGATTCTCTCTATCGCTCTGGTTTTCATTTCCTTCTGTGTGCTATTATACATTCTGTCCAATACTATGTACCTGTATTATCAGTTCTAAAGTTGAAATATACCAACTTGCAGTGATTTAGGAAATTAGCCAAAGAGGTAAACAATTGCGGTTTAGCATGGCCAAGACAGATGTTTGATTGGACAGGTTAAGTGTGTGTAAGTCTTTGTTTTACCTCTTTCAGCAGCCATTGGCCCGATATTGCAGCACATCTTCTATAGATTATTTGAATTCCTAATGGTACTATCTGTCGTATTGGACGTGAGTTCACAAAACTAAAATTCAGGGCTTTACATAAACGAGTCCTGTGAGACCAAGTATAATTCAACTTTGCAGAGATGGCCTATGACTCCTCCTTTTCTCAGGATTGTCCATTTTTAGGAAGGGGTGATACGCAGATGAAAATTGAGGAATGGGATTCACAATTGATAGGGGACTTTGAATGGGTAGAAATTCTACCTATTTTAAGGAATGGACTCGTTCTCTCATTTGATTGACACCGGCCATCTCTTTGCGGTTGAATTATACACAAGCTCGAAATGTATGTGGTAAATAAATGGAATCAAAGTTGGACTCTACTTACAAAATCGGTACTCATGGTGTTGCAAGACCTCA
Source organism: Uloborus plumipes (assembly GCA_038373865.1). NCBI lineage: Eukaryota > Metazoa > Arthropoda > Arachnida > Araneae > Uloboridae > Uloborus > Uloborus plumipes. Next base: position 84,850 of record JAXGGA010001059.1, read on the forward strand.
GGGGCAAGGTGTAGGTGACGGTGGGTCCCGCGTCGTGGTACTCGGTCATGCAGGAGGAGTTCTTGAACAGCCCCCTGGGGTACACCATTCCATTGAAATGCGGGTTCGTCGAGATGTTCACCAGGATGTTGTGACTGTGGCACGAGATGTGGATATCAGACACCAGAGCTGAGGCTGCTGTGGAAGAAACGGGTTTCGTTACCAAACGCGACAAGATCAATCATGGATGAAAAATGACAAATGTCTGCTCTGATATTATGCGGTGGTTAAACTGTGTTTTTTCTTTCATTTGCAAACTAGTATCTGATGGCGAATATTAAAAACAGATCCGTCATTCGGAGGGCTCCTGAAGGGCAATTGCCTTAGTTTTTGAAAAGAATTAGAAATAAAAGCCATACGCAAATGACTGACAAAAAAAGTGAAAATAGAATATCTACACAGCCACAGGGCTAGAGCTCATTGGTGGTCCTCTCGTCCGAGACCACTAAAAACTGATTCGGGCCACGGCGAAATAAAATTCTACAGTCCGTGGGACTATGAACCGGACAGTGATCGATCATCGTCAAATGGGCCATTTCGCATTCTGATACATATTTCTAATTATATTACTAGTATAGCAGATTTGCTTTTTTTTTCGGGGAGGGGGAGGAATCTAAGGAGAAAATGAAATGTTGATATGAAAAGGCAGGTCCATCTTTTAGGGGGTATTTGCCTCCCCCTCCCGATTTTGGAAAAGTTTCGCTTTTACATATCTGTACCTCAGAACCAGACTAACGTAAGTCCATTTTCGTCATTCTTCAGTAGAGGGGAAAAACAATGTATTCGACGATCGTTTTTCCACTCTACCGAAAAATGACGAAAATGAACGTACGTTACTCTGGTTCTGAGGTACAGATATAAGGGGGCGTGGCTTTTGCTGTTTTCCCAGAAAAAGTACATTGCGTCTCCCCCCCCTCCCTATGAAAAAACTCGAAATGACGGGTCTGTGAATAAGCTATATTTAAAAAATTTTGCCATGAATTTTACGCGAACAAAAATACGTTTAAGTATATTAAGCTCATATTTTGTAAATTTTTAACTGGATCAGTCACGTTGTCTACGGACGAGCACATTCCAATACTTTTCTAGTCCCAAGCACCTAAAACTTTTTGCTCAGGATCCATACCACTAACTATTCGAGTGCTTTTCTTAATCATTAAACGATTTACATCGAAAATAACGAAAATTGGAAGACATTTACTAAGTTTACAGGATTTTTTGCCTAACTATTAACCAGGAATACTCCAAAACCAGTAGATATTTTTCTCTTAGTCATGAGGACTAATAAGAATTATCCTCCTTGCTGGTTAACATTTATTTATACCCCACCAATCACCACTGTACGTACTCTTGTGGGGGTTGAACCGGATGTGGTGACTGAGGAGAAAAAAAGGACAGTTCGGAGTAAAAATTTAATCAATCGGTTAAAATTTGAATAGTTAAAGCTCTTCAGAAAAGAATATAATAGGTAACATACACCATATTATATTTTAATTTTGATTGATTGGCGTCATTGGATTTTTTAGTAAAAAGAGCCACAATTACTCCAAATATGATTTTGATGTCAAGAGTTGTGATCGATAAGCCATGTATTTGCAGTTCATGCAGCTAAGTGCTTTGTTTTTATGCAGGATTTCAATTTTTTTCATTATTTTCATACTTCAAAAATAAATTATCTTTTAAGAGTTTAAAAGCGCTTAGAAACTTGAGGAGCGTGATATTTTTTTCAGGGAAACAAACAATGTAAATCACTATCAACGTTGGAATTTCATGGGAAATTTCTTTTACTATGATTATTGGTATAACAACAGTTCTATAGGAACAAACAAATTAGGGATGCACCGATAAGCAAATTAGCCGATTACCGATTAATCGGCTGTTGATAATCGGCCGATTAATCGGCTGAGCCGATTAATGATAAGGATAATTGTTTTTCTACTACCAATTTTACCATCACTGTTTTTATCGCTTATACAATTCCAAGTTTAAAAATAGTAAGTAATTTATTTTTGTGAGAAGATTTTTTTTTTCCATTTTCCTAGTTTTCACAAAATATTTTCAATATTTTATCAAACTTCTTAGAACCAATTTTCATATTAGTGTCAATAATAGTATTAATACATTGTTAGTTATGTTAATTTATAAAAAAAAAAAGGAGTGGCGGGGGAGTGTGTGGTGAACACTCCAATTTAAGAGTAATTTTAATTCATATATTTTAGTAATTAGTAACAATTTAATTCAATACTTATATTCTTTGAAAATTAGAGGTTATCTGAAAGCACTGTGCTAAGGAGAAAATTATCGCCACATGAAAAATGTTGCATCATTGTCTATGTATATTTATTCAAAGTAGTAGAATTAATTAAAAAAAACTTTATATCAACCGTGAGGATTATTATTACTGTTAATAAAATTATTCATCATAGTTTCCTAGTGAAAGTATACTGCAAAGAATAATATCTGAAAAATATTTTTCAGCCGATTAATCGGCCCGATTTTGCCGATTATTAATAATCGGCAAAGTGGCCGATTATGCGATTAATCGGTACTGCCGATTAATCGGTGCATTCCTAAAACAAATCATTTAAATTTTTAATTCAATCTCATGAAAGTTATTGAGAATGATTAATTTCGTATTATTGAGACAAAAATAACGATTATAGTATTGGTTCATCAAAGACAACTACAATTGCAATTATTGGTAAACACAGAAAAAGATAGACATTATACTAGACAGCAACTTAAGTTGACACTGAACGTCACTACCGGCGGAGCCAATGAGAACTCACAAGCAGTCAGCAATCTCCTCTAATTCGCCAAGTAGTCTGTGTTGACACTGAACGTCACTACAGGCGGAGCCAATGAGAACTCACAAGCAGTAAGCGATCTCCTCTAATTCGCCAAGTAGTCTGTGACGTTTTATCTAGCTCGTTTTTCATAGGCTAACGTCACGCTGACGTCACGATGTTTATATCAAGAAACCTTGCAGAGTAGTATAGCGATAAACTTTATTTTGCTGTCGATCAACTATCTTGCAAGAAATATCCATGCAAAAAGTGTGTTTGTCCATACTTCACTTTCTCATTTTTAACTAAAAAATATATTTCTGGAGCAGTATATTTCCACTCAGCGAAAAGAAAAAAAAAACTTAGCTAACTACTTTTTTCAACAAGTTGGATAAACTTGAAAACAAAATCTATATGTCTCATACTATTGTTTATTTATTTATTTAAGTTATTTTTATACTTTTTTTAATAATGTTACAAATCTTGTAAATAGTTGTTGTTTTTCCTGCCTCGCATCATTTTCATTAGTTTTGGTTTTATTTGACGTCATGTTGCAAAAGTATCTGAAGATATCACTTTTATCACTAGTATACCGGCCCTGTAACACTTTGTAGTTTTTACACTTGCCCTAACTTTAATAAGCGTGAAGACATTTTCGCGTGGTTTTTTTTCTTATCGCTAGAATTTGTGAATGGATTACGTAATGTTATAAATGAAACAAAATATTCCAGGTTTTTCTCGAATATTGTGGACATTTCTTTCCGTGTATAAATAGCTGGCCTTGAACACAAGTCAGTCAGTCTTTTTCAGATGTTGATTTCTGAGAGTGCTCGTTTTTATTCGCTTTGGGCGGATGTTTGTTTTGCTTTTGTAATTTCTTAATTACTGTTCACGTTAGATACGTGGTGCTGAGTTACTGTTGAGAGTACAGTGTACTGTTTTGCTACCTAATTGCTGGATGTTTAGCAATTGTTTCCCGCTTTATTGTAAATAGTGTACATACTTGTAAATAAATTTATAGTTATTTCCTCAAGATTGGAATGCTCATTTAAGAAAGTTGAAGGTGCTACGGACTCGTTACAATTTTGGCGCCCAACGTGGGGCATCTTCAAGGACTTTCTTGGAACTTTCTGTGAACTTGGACTTTTCTTCCTGAGGACTTTTTGACTTCAGAATTTTATGGTGATTACTCGAGCAATGGAGGAACAACTAAAAAAACTCCTTGATGCTATCAACGCTGTTAAAAGTGACATGACTGCGAGCATGGCTGCGAATCAAGAGCAAATAAAGAATGATATGGCGACTCTGGCTACTAATCAGGAACAATTAAAGAATGAGTTCGCTACTAATCAAGAACAATTAAAAATTGATCTGGCAACTAATCAAGAACAATTGAAAAATGATCTAGCTGAAGAAATTAAAAGCGATTTAACGTCAATGAAAAGTTTGGTGGAAAGTAAATTTACCAATGTGGAAAATAAAGTGGAGGCTCTGGAAGAGAAAGTTGACAGCGTTGAGAATCGAATCACCACAGTAGAAAACAATGTTGAAAAGAAAATTAAAGAACTTGAATCGAAGTTATCAGCATCCTCCAACAACTCAAGTGACTGTGTAGCTGCAGCTGGAACTTCTCGTCCATCCATCAAACTGGCTACGTTTGACGGGAAGACCTCGTGGAATATTTACAAGAAGCAGTTCCTCATTGTTGCAGAAGCAAACTCCTGGGACTCTTCCACGAAAGCCTGTCAACTTGCAGCCTCGCTGAGAGGGGATGCAGCTGATATACTACAGACCTTCCCAGAGGACAAGCACCATGACTTCGAAGCCTTATCATCGGCCTTGGAGCTTCGCTTTGGCGAATCCTGCCAAAAAGAATTCAGCCAACTTCAGCTCAAATCCCGACTCCAGAGAGCTGGAGAGACTTTGCAAGTTTTTGCAGCAGACGTTGAGAGGCTTTCCCATCTCGCCTTCTCGGACTGTCCTTCGGGTGTTCGCGATAGCCTGGCCCTGAACTACTTCATAGATGGAGTGCGAAATCCAGAAATTCAGACGGCTCTCCGGATGGCGGACATCAAAGATCTTAAATCCGGTCTGGTCTACGCAATGAAGTTCGAGGCTGCACAGCAAACATCCCGTAAGGATCGCCACTCAATCAGGGGCGTGGAAGTAAGTGTCCAGGATTCAAACTCAACTCGTCTCTCGGAAGTTGAGCGACAAATCAAAGAGATCTTGGGGACCCTGAAGAAGACTCGCAAAGACCAAAGTGGACAACCACTGAAGTGCTGGAAATGTGGCGGTGAGGGCCACGTACGAAGGAACTGCGAAGCCCGCCAAGAAACAAGAGGGAAGGGTACCTCTTCCTCTCCAGCTCAGGAAAACTAAGCTATGGCAATCTCGCGGGGCGGAGGTCGCCAAATTGGAATGAGCCCCATCCTAAAGTTTTCCAGATTTCTTCAAGAAGTGGCGGCTGCAACGGACTCTTCATTTACGCTTATGTGAATGGGTTTCCCTGCGAAATGATTGTGGACACAGGAGCCAACGTTACTATTATTAAGACTGATGTGGCTCGTCAATTTGGACTCAAGATCTTGTGAAGCCGCCATGCGTTACTCTCCAAACTGTGACAGGTGACAAAATCGAGATTGAAGGAAAAGTGAACTTAGAAATAATGTTCGGGAACGCCACTTACCATCACACGACATTCGTCGCTGACATTACAGATCCCTTCATTCTCGGACTGGACTTTTTGAGAAAATTTGATTTTTCTATCGACGTTAAAAATAATGAGCTGCACTCGACGAGGGAAGACATAGCAATTTTCAACACCGAAAATAACTTAAAATCCGCTCATCAAATAATAGCCCAAACAGATTTATCGATTCCCTCTAGATCAGAAGTACTAATACCTGGCTCCCTCGAGGAAAACAACAGCTTTAAATTCGGCCTCATTGAATATCCTAACCAGAGTAATAGCCCAAAAGGAGTACTGGTGGCATCTACGCTTGTGGACCTTTCAAGGAATGCAGTTCCTGTGAGAGTCGCCAATGTGAGTGAAAGACCGAGGAATATTAAGAAAGGAGAAGTGTTGGCAACTTGTACTCCCGTAAACTGCATCATCAGAAGAATTGATTCCTCCGAGACTGTGTCTTCCGAATCCTTGACTTCGAAATTAATTGGGAGTGCAGCATTATCGAAGGATCAAAGATACGCTGCGGAAAAATTGGTGGACGACTTCAAGCAGGTGTTTTCGTCTACACCCGAAGATGTTGGTCGCACGAGTTTAGCGCAGCATAGGATCGACACTGGAGATCATCCCCCTATCAAGCAGCATCCAAGACGACCACCGTTCGCCAAGAAGGAAGAGGTTGAGATCCTCGTAAAAGAAATGCAGGAGAATGACGTCATCGAACCCTCATCCAGTCCTTGGGCATCCCCTATCGTCTTGGTCCGAAAGAAAGACGGCTCCACCAGATTTTGTGTTGACTACCGACGTCTGAATGACATCACCAAGAAGGACAGTTACCCTCTCCCACGGATCGATGACACTCTGGACACCCTTTCCGGACACAAGTGGTTTTCGACCCTGGATTTAAAGAGCGGCTACTGGCAGGTGGAGATACACCCCGACGACCGAGAGAAGACGGCGTTTACAACCGGACAAGGCTTGTGGCAGTTTAAAGTGATGCCGTTCGGCCTCTGCAATGCACCAGCCACGTTCGAGCGTCTTATGGAGTCAGTGTTACGAGGACTCTCTTATGAATCCTGTCTTGTCTACTTGGACGACATCATCATCATAGGACGCAGTTTTGAGGAACATTTGGCTAATCTTAGGAAGGTGCTGCAAAAGCTTAAGGAAGCCAACCTGAAGTTAAGCCCGTCCAAATGTAATTTGTTCCGCCGTGAAGTGAACTACCTTGGTCACATTATATCTTCTGATGGTGTGCGAACAGAACCGGATAAGGTATCCGCAGTCAAGAATTGGAGCCGCCCCGAAAATGTTCATCAGCTGCGAAGTTTCCTGGGGCTCTGCACGTACTACAGGAAGTTTGTGAAGGGTTTTTCCAACATTGCACGACCTTTGCATAAGCTGACCGAGAGCAAACAAAAATTTGAATGGTCCAAAGAATGCGAGGATGCATTTCTACAACTGAAAGAGGCTTTAACATCAACGCCTATTCTCTCTTATCCTCAGCCTGAAAAATCCTTCATACTTGACACTGATGCGAGCCACGAGAGCGTTGGAGCTGTTTTATCTCAAGAAATAGACGGTAACGAACATGTCATCGCCTACTGGAGTAAATGCTTATCCAAGTCGGAGCGAAATTATTGTGTCACGAGAAAGGAATTGCTCGCCATAGTTAAAGCTGTAGAACATTTCCATCATTACCTCTACGGCCGCAAATTCCTGCTCCGGACCGATCATGCCTCTTTAACTTGGCTTTTGAATTTCAAGAATCCAGAGGGCCAAGTAGCCAGGTGGATACAGCGGCTCCAGGAATATGACATCGAGATTAAGCACCGAAAAGGTTTGTCACACGGTAATGCTGACGCATTATCAAGAAGACCTTGTTCCGAGAACTGCCATTATTGCTCCCGAATAGAGAAACAGTACGGGACGACAATCCCTACTGCCTGTCAAGTTACTGCTACTTCATCATCTTCAGATCCTGATCCATGGAGTGACGACCAAGTAAGAAAAGATCAGCTTGAAGACCCAGACCTAAAGCCTATCATAGAGCTAATGGAAAAGGACAGTCGGCGACCTAGTTGGCAAGACGTTTCTATCTACAGTCCTGCAGCGAAAAGATATTGGGCTCTATGGAAATCTCTCCAGTTGCGGAATGGCGTCCTGTATCGGAAATGGGAATCTGACGATGGTAAAGCATTCAAATGGCAGTTACTCCTTCCCAGATCAAGAATTCCAGACGTTCTAAAGGAATTGCACAGTAGTCCGACTGGAGGACACTTTGGTATCCTGAAAACCCTCCACAAGGTTCGAGAGCGCTTCTTCTGGAGCAAGGCGAAGGATGACGTGGAGAAGTGGTGTCATTCTTGTGACGCCTGTGCTGCCCGTAAAGGACCGAAGAGAAGAAGCCGCGGGAAGCTACATGTTTACAACGTGGGAGCTCCTTTCGAACGAATCGGGATCGACATTCTTGGTCCTCTACCGAAAACTACTGATGGGAACAAATACATCCTCGTTTCCATTGACTATTTCACCAAATGGCCCGAAGCATATTCCATTCCGGATCAAGAAGCTACCACTGTAGCAGAGACTCTAGTCCAGCATTGGATCTCGAGATATGGGACACCTTTGCAGATCCATTCTGACCAGGGAAGGAACTTCATCTCTGCTGTGTTTAAGGGCCTATGTAAAATCCTCAAAATTGAGAAAACTCGAACGACACCACTACACCCACAATCGGACGGCATGGTGGAGAGATTCAACAGGACAATCCTTAATAATCTCTCGCTAATGGTCTCCAAAAATCAACAGGATTGGGACAAGAAACTTCCTCTGTTCCTGCTGGCCTACCGCAGTGCTGTCCACGAGACCACCGGATATTCCCCATCACAGATGCTCTTCGGCCGAGAGCTTCGGCTACCTTGTGATCTCGTCTTCGGTCTCCCTCCAGATGCGCCTTCATCGCCTGAGGAATACGTCCAGGATCTCCTGGCCCGGTTGGAAGACGTTCATCACTTCGCACGGGAGCGAATCAACATCGCGACGGAGAAGATGAAGACCCGATACGACACAAGGTCCACTGGTCATGATTTTCAGGAAGGTGACAAGGTGTGGCTATGGAATCCCATCCGACGTAAAGGTCTGTCACCCAAATTGCAGTCGCATTGGGATGGACCCTTCACAGTCCTTCACCGGCTCAACGACGTCGTAGTGAGGATCCAAAAGTCATCACATTCAAAACCTAGGGTTGTCCATTATGATCGGCTAGCCCCATACTATGGCCATAGTTCGTAAAATAAATCTAAAGCTACCATGGTAACTTGTTTGTAAATTTTGTAAATAACTTTTGCCTTTAATTGTTTGTAATATTACTTTATCAACGTTATTATTTCTTTCATGTTCTCATTATTATTGTTTATCATGTTTATGATTGGTCATCATGTAATGTGTGCACCTGTAAATTTTCCCTTGCTTCTTTTCTGGGGATTGTACTGCCCGGGACGTGCAGTCCTTAGGAAGGGGGCAATGTTACAAATCTTGTAAATAGTTGTTGTTTTTCCTGCCTCGCATCATTTTCATTAGTTTTGGTTTTATCTGACGTCATGTTGCAAAAGTATCTGAAGATATCACTTTTATCACTAGTATACCGGCCCTGTAACACTTTGTAGTTTTTACACTTGCCCTAACTTTAATAAGCGTGAAGACATTTTCGCGTGGTTTTTTTTCTTATCGCTAGAATTTGTGAATGGATTACGTAATGTTATAAATGAAACAAAATATTCCAGGTTTTTCTCGAATATTGTGGACATTTCTTTCCGTGTATAAATAGCTGGCCTTGAACACAAGTCAGTCAGTCTTTTTCAGATGTTGATTTCTGAGAGTGCTCGTTTTTATTCGCTTTGGGCGGATGTTTGTTTTGCTTTTGTAATTTCTTAATCACTGTTCACGTTAGATACGTGGTGCTGAGTTACTGTTGAGAGTACAGTGTACTGTTTTGCTACCTAATTGCTGGATGTTTAGCAATTGTTTCCCGCTTTATTGCAAATAGTGTACATACTTGTAAATAAATTTATAGTTATTTCCTCAAGATTGGAATGCTCATTTAAGAAAGTTGAAGGTGCTACGGACTCGTTACAATACATAAACGTGAAATAAGTTGGCGAAAGAAATCTTAACTTTTGATTAGGGATGCACCGATTAATCGGCAGTACCGATTAATCGGCCATAATCGGCCACTTTACCAATTATTAATAATCGGTAAAATCAGGCCGATTAATCGGCGAATTTGATTTATTTTTTAATATTACTTTTAAGTAATACTAAAAAGTAAAGTAATACTTAAGTAAGTTAAGTACCTTTACTAAGAAATTATGATGAATAATGATTATCCTCACACAGTGGATACGAAGTTTTAAATAAATTTAATTCTCCTATTTTGAAGAAATGTAACACATACACGATTTTGCAACGCTTTTCATGTGTCGATGCTTTTCTCTTTAGCATAGTGCTTTTAGATAACCTCTAACTTTCAAAGAGTAAAAGTCTTGAATTAAATTACTACTAATAATTGAAAAGTTCAACTAAAAGTACCCCTAAATTGCAGTGCTCACCACAGACTCCCCTACCCCACCCACCCTTTTTTAAATTGGATCTCTAGTTAACATAATTAACAATGTGTTAATGTAACATTATTGACAAGATTTGAAAATTAGCTCTATGACATTCGATAAAATTTTGGTATCATTTTGGGAAAAGTAGGAAAGATTTGTAAAAGTAAGAAAAAAAAAACAGTGACGGTGAAATTGGTCGTATTAAAAACAATCATCCTTATCATTAATCGGCTAAGCCGATTAATCGGCCGATTATCGACAGCCGATTAATTGGTAATCGGTAATCGGCCAATTTACTTATCGGTGCATCCCTACTTTTGATATAAAGTTATGCTAGAAAAGGTCAGACATAGCACACATTAGCAAGAGCTGGAAAAACGTAAAAGCTCATTGAATGCTACAAAATCTAAAAAATTAATAACAAAATTTATAGACCATTGAGTAAACGTACGAGCTGCGTTTATCAGCATAAAAATCTGCAGTGAAATATTTATCGACTTTTAATTAGCTTTTTTGTTGAAACGTAACAACACATTTTATTCCTAATCTTCTGCAGCAACGAAGTTTGGAAGTGAAAAAAAGAAAAAAAAAAAAGAAAATGGGATCCAGAAAAGTGAGAAAGATGAGTAGTTAACGATTACTTTGCCATCTCTGAATAAAAATTTATACGATTAATTTTTCCAGCTGAGATCACGTGCGTTTTAATCTCTCCTTTCTTTTTATTTATCGCACGCAACAATTGTTTCTTTGATCATAAAGTCTTTATTATAGGGCATTGTGGAAAAAGAAAAGCGTTTTTCTACACTTAATACAGTAATACATAAGTGTATATTCATGTTTTTTGTTAAAGAATTTAAATCTCACTTAATTAGTGTTTTGGTGCTCTAACCTAACATTTTTTATGTCAAATAGAGATATATCACTGTCCTTTTATTGTTGTTATAATTTTTTGGGTGGTTGGAGGATTTTTTTTGCATATCGGCACCCTTGCTACAAAAGTGCCACAACTCAAAAATTGTAATTTTTGAGTTATGACCGACATTAGACGTAGTTTACACGTCTCCACCAATCTTCAAAAGAGCCAGAAGTTGCATTGAAAAATCAGCCGCCAGAGGGCAGTTATGGCGTTTTGTTGTTATCAAGATGCATAGGACCCCTTCCACTGAAATGCCACATCTTGAGTTGTCGTCCAGCCGTCGTAGAGTAACGTGCGTAACTACTGTCTAAAATTTTTTCGTACGAACTCTGAGACATCTGCGCACGCGCCAAGTGTCTTCGGACTTTCTCGAAATAGGGGGGAAAAGCAGCGAGGAAGTAGTAAGCAAACAAAAGCTGAAGGCATCGGGTAGTGCGCATCCTAAACCTATCTCCCCTTTTTCAGATGGAAGCGTCCGTGACTCCCAGGCGCACAATAGGCAAACATACAGTAACGATTAGTTTGAGATGTATCGATCTGCATATTGACAAATTCAAAAATACTAAAATGTGCCGAGTCAGCCCGGGAATAGTTTCTGCAATTCCTGGAAAACGTCTTTTTTTTTGAGTTGTGGCACTTTTGTAGCAAGGGTGCGATATGTTAAAGTAGTACTTACATTGCACTGACTTACTAACAAAACTAATGCACACTTAGACTACTTTTGGCAATGGTTCATACAAGGGCGCCCGAACAAAAACTTTTGGGAGAGGAAAATTATCAGCTTTCCGAATGAAATTCCAATTTTTCGAATGATAAAATACAAGCATGCACACATGTCGTACATGCATACCATTTAGTGAGAAAAACATTAAAAAACCAATTCAAAAAACTAAAAATAACAAAAAATCTCAATGTTGCAATATTGCCTTCAAATTAACGAATCGTCAGCAAAATGTGCCGAATACGGAAGTTATTGGGAGGTCACAGTGACCTCCCATCGGGGAGCTCCTGGGTTCACATCCCCCGCACAATTATCCGTCAAGAAATGTATCTTCTGACCCAACAAAAAACGCAACCCCCCTCCACTTTTAACAAAGACTTGACGCAACGAAACGGGTCCCCCAGGATTTTGTAGAAAGAATCCAAGAGAAATGCAAAGGATATAATCATATTATATCTCTCCTTCGTATCTCTACACTTTTCGGGGGGAGGGGGGAATCCTGAAGTATTTGAAAGGGGGGGATATCAACTCAGAAGCTGGAGAAATTTATATCCTTTCTCCAACGCCCCTTTAAGAGACACTCTCGAAGTGTAATTTGTAAGTCAATTTGCAAATAGCACCAAGATCGTTAGATGAGTCTCTTAACTGCAACTATCATGAATGATTATAATTATATTACTTAAAATTAAAACAATGGGTACTGTTAATGTTTATTGAAAAATATCCATCTGCCGAAGTTTTCTTTTAATAAGGAATACCCACATATCCACCCCATAGGGCTTTCCAAAAAGGATGTCAAACGGTTTTTCAAATACATCATACCCCTCGCCTTTAGTAATATACTGCCATACTTCCCATTACTCCTTCCCCTTCTCTTGTCGTCGGGAGCGTCCCGATGGGAGGCCACGGGAGGTCACTGTGACCTCCAAATAATTTCCTTATTCGGCCCATTTTGCTGACGATTCGGCAATTTGAAGACAATATTGCAACATTGAGATTATTTGTTCTTTTTTTGTTTTTAGAGTTGCTTTTTAAATTATGCCTAGTGTTTTTTTCTCGTTAAATGTGATGCATGTGCGATATGTGTGCACGTTAGTATTTTATCATTCGGTAAAATTGGAACTTCATACGGCAAATTGAGAATTTTCCCCCTTCGAAAAATTTTGGTTCGGGGGTCCCCTGTTTGTCATATGTTACGCTGTAATGCACAAACAAATTGTTACAAACACGATTCAACTTTGACCAAAACATGTGATGTCAGACTTATTTTTACCCTCTCCTTCCCCTGGATCACAAGCTCAAAATTTCAGAACCCACCTCCCCCTCAAAGTGAGACATCAGTTGAAAGGCTTGCTGTAAAAATGAGGTAGCTCAAAATTTCAATTTTCAAAAAGTTCGCATTAAAGTATAAAACATCAACTTAAATATTTCTTTCTAATACGCTCTATACTAGTTTAACATGTGGGCTTGTTTGTTTGTATGTATGTATGTAAGTCTGAATAAAAGAGAAATTCACGTTCTTTGCAAATATAAAAATTATATTTAATACTATTGTTAATACTAAAGGCTAAACTATATTACATGTTGATGTATTATAGGTGCATTTAAAAGCGTATTTTTTAGTTTTTTTAAACTAATTCAAAGATTACTTTTTATATTTACATGCTTTTTCCTGTACAACTATGCTGAGAAGTAAACAAGAAGAGTTAGTAAAATATAAAAAAGAAGAACACCGATTGGTGTTTCCAGCTCTAACGCATATTTTATGAAAACATTGAAACTGGATCTACCTATTTTTTGCAGCTAATCCTTGAATTGTGAACGAGCTCATAGTACAGGTTTTAACACTGAAAACACGAAAAAGTACCAAAACTCCCCTATAATTTACTAAAAAAATTTCTTCAATTGAAAAAACAATTTCTTACATTAAATCTCACGGTAATTTGTCACCAAATAAAATTCACACAATTCGTTAATCCTTTAACTAACCGTTTTCAAGTTTCATGCCTCCTTTTAACTTTATACGGTAACAATAATTATCTGTCGCTAAAAGTAATCATTACTCATCAACGAGAAAACGCTTTTTATCATCACACAATAGCATGAAGACACAGATTGGCTCATACTACATTGAAATCTAAATGGATAATACCACTAGCTTTAATAATTGTTTACAACATGGGTAGTTTTTTTTTTCTTGGAAAGTTTTCTCATCTTTAACAAAGAACCCGAATCCCCCCCTACCCCCCAACTTCAACTTCCTCTTGTAAAGAAGGCTTTTCTATAACATTAATTCAAACAAATAGAAATTTCGTCAATTGAAAAAACAATTTTTTATATTAAATCGTTTGGTAATTTGTGATCAAACCGAATTCACACAATTTGTTAATCCTTTAACTAACAGTTTTCTAGTTTCATAGTCTACTTTTAACTGTATTCGGCAGCAATAATTATCTGTCGTTGAAAGTAATTATTACCTATAAACGAGAGAACTTTTAATCACTACACAACGGCATGAAGACACAGATTTGCTCATTAACTCATTAAAACCTAAATGGATAATATCACTGCCTTTAATAATTGTTTACAACAGGGAAACTTTTTTTTTTCTTAGAAAGTTTTCTCACCTATAACAAACATCTTTTTGCTTCCCGATTTTTTTTCCCGCCAACTTCCTCTCCTCTACAACAACAATTCCAAGCAAATAGAATGTCAGAAAGTGAAAATTACAGACATTAAAGGGTTGAAACACAGAGGATTAGGAATCATTACAGCGGCAAGCAGCAAGTGGCGACCAGTGTTTGGGGTATTTGAATTTCTGAAGGGGTCAACGCTCGCCAAATCGAGGCTCTTGGAATATAAAGGGTGAAAGGGCAGAGGGAACATTAATGATAAAGCACCACAGTTAGTGCTCTAAATCCATTAGGAGGTGATACCATGGCTCGATGTGTGGCTATGTCTTTATTTCCACAAGTTCATTCCCACTGGGGAGGAATTGCCATTGCTTGCTATTGTCTCACAGCTTTAATTCAACAAGGTATGTGAGAAATGCTTATTAAAATGAGTGTTTGGGTTTGGACTTGGGGTTTGAATAACTAGAGTTGAGTTATGATAGCAGAATGTTTCTGCGGTTGGAAGTTTGGTTAGGAGCGTTGCTGTTCCTGAATTGGAGTAATTTTGAGAGTTTTAATGGAACGCGGCTTTCAAGGGCGTATTTAAGGGGGGGGGGCCGAGGGGGCCCGGGCCCTCCCCGAAATCGAGAAAGATTTTTTCAAAAGTAGGTGTTCGGTTCGTGTTTGCTCAAAAAAAAAAAAAAAAAAAAAAAAAAAAACCTTAAGAAAAAAGCCCACTCTCTATTAACATTGTTTTCAAAGGTGTATATAATTGAGTGCTCCAGAGGGTCTTTCCCTCCTATACCCCCCCCCGAAAAAAATTCGTTTTTTTTTAATAGGTAGCTATTATTATTCTGTTTAAGTTTACCCTGAAATTATTTAAATACTTTTAGCTTGAAATACTTAACTAAATAAATAATTATTACTAATAATAATTCGTTAGATGACACCAGGCAGTATATATAGCGGCTCTAGTGCAACACAAGAGGGTCAGGGAGCCCTCGCGATTTACTCGAGAGAAAAAAGAACGTGTCTTGGGAAAATGAAGATATTTCAATTAGAAAACGCACAGAAAAAATCCTAATCATTTTGAATAGAAATCTTTAAATGAAAAATATTCAACACGTGTTGATTATTAGTCAGCAAATTACGTTTCTCTCTTTCTTTTCATTCCCCCTGTTTTTCTAGTCAGCCAGGAAATAAGAGTCTTTAAAGTAATGCTACACTCAATAAATTTAAAATAAAGTGCAATCATTCCTCCTCGGCAAGAAATTTAGAATAAAGTGTAAGTATTCCTCCCAGTAAGAAATTTAAAATAAAGTGCAATCATTTTCGGTTTTAGTTTTTTCACAAATAATTTCCAAGCTTTCAGCTGAACAAAACAAAAAAAAAAAAAAAAATCGAAAAGAGGTAGAAGTTCAAGCCGGCCGAGCTAGAAGGGGCACGTAATTTTCAATTTCTTTACCAGTGGTGAAATTAAAGAATAGAGTGCTTCTCAGTGGCAGGTTTCAGGTAGGAAGTCGAGGCCCGTATATCCGCCAAGCATGAATTCAAAGAAGACTCATGACCCCCCTTAAATAGTCCAAAGAGATCTTAAAATTTCGCTTTTACAACGTGTAGTTTAATCGCAGTTTCAAGACTTCAATATACAAAAATTTTCGGAAGAGAGTTCTTTTCCCGCTTCTTCAATACCTTGATCAAACATTGCCTCAAATGGCATTTTAGAGATTTAAAATTCAAACAGTTAACGGTAGTTGATATCCTCCTTACTTTTCTGGAGTCTTTAGCTCTAAAATGTGTTTTTTGAAAAGAGAGAGAGCTCTCGAATTACAGTCTCTATGCCCAAAAATTTCCGGAAGAGTCCCTAAACCCTTTTATTATCCTAAATGTTGTCAGACAAAGCCTAAAAGCAGTTGTTCCTATCAAGAATCATGGCGTAAGCGGCGCTATTGAATTATTTTTAAGGGGCGTTTTTAAAGGTTTTTGTTTTCTTTTTCTTTCACGTGTGGCTCTCGTTTTTAGAGCGATCTTCGTGGAATTCTTGGATGATAAGTTTTTGCTCTTAGGGGTAATGGGCACCTCTGCTAAAAGTAAAATTTTGAACCTTCAATTTCAAAAAATAGAGCTTAAAATAGCATTCTTGAAGCTTCACTGCCGCAAAATTTCGGGCGCACCGCCCGAATCCTACCTCTTCTCTTGACTGTACTAAAGGTAACCTAAATAAAAATGTTTTTAAAGCATTAATTTCGAAACATTTTGGGAGAGAGTCCTTGCTAACGTTACTACCAAAGATGGCTTAAGGTTTCAATTTTGAAAATTTTCGGAGGGAGATCCCTAACCACTTTTTGTCTCTTAACGTCTCCAAAGAGAACGCGAAATTGCGCATCTATATGTCGAAAATCTTTCGGGGAGGGTCTTAGAACTTTTACTTCCCAAAGATAACTTAAATGAGACTTCAGTTCAAAAAAAAAAAAAAAAAAAAACTCATCTTCTTTTCTTTTACTCTATCATGCTTCAGTGTCAAAATATTTCAGAAGAGATGCCCCGAGTCTTCTCAATTCCTTTAACGTCACTAAAGATAGCCTGTGTTGTTTCTATTGAAGGTAATTTAAAATTTCGTAATTTTCTACTTTTTCTAACAATTACAATTTTTTAATTCAATTTGAAAATGTCTACCTGTCTTACAGTAATAGCAAAAAAAAAAAAAGAGAAAGGTGGGGGGGGGGGCTAAGCTTGATTATATGGGCCCCCTCCGAAATAAAATCCTATATACGCCACTGGCGGCTTTCATCGCGAAAGCAAAATGGGAGTTGTTGTACCGAAAGAAACGTAAGCAACTTAAAAGGAAATCACTTCTCATATGTTTTGTAAAACTATCATTACCAATAATACATTAATGCGCCGCTTTAAGTGCTTTTGAATGCAATGCGTGCGTTCAACTCTTGTTATTGCGCCAGTCCTGGAGATGGCGTTACTTAAGAGCAAGGGCAGATCCAGGAATATTCCAAGGGAGGGGCGATTGATATTTCTTACTTACTATTTACTATGCTTACTGGTTTATCACAAAAGATTCGAACTTTAATTACGAAATATTTCCGGGGGCGAGCCCCAAACTTTCTGCCCCCAACTTCATTAAAACTCATATATAATTGCATTTTTCGAACTTCAGTTTTGAAAAATCACTGGTAAAAAATGTAATGGAGTATTCCTTCCTGCTTTAGAGGAGGGCAGATACATTAAAATCAACAGGTAAAATGATTTTATAAACAAAATTCATAAATAAAGATGAGATTTTCAAAGTAAATGAAATTGTACCAAAGTTTTATCAACAATGTCCTACAGTAAAATTTACAGTAAAACCTCCTTTTTTATGCTCTTTCCAAAACAGGAGATATGTGTGTTAAGAACAAAATTTTCCTTCGAACTGACGAAAAACAATTTTTTAAATCATGATAAAATTGATTAAAAAATGCATTATTGTTTAAATAATGAATAGTAATTACTTTGGTATGCATGTTTGTGACCATTGCTAAAACGAATAGCTATATTAAAATAACCAAAAGTATTTTGCATTGAAAACAAGTCATAATCTGTGCTGTAATCATCGTTTCTCTTTGTATTATTATTATTATGGCTGCTTGAAAATTGAATTATAGGGTAAGTAGACTGAAGGCTTAAATCACATTATTTTAGAAAACTTGATTAACTAATAATTATATCTATTTAACTGCTGGGAATACTGATAGTAGGATGTCTCACTAAATTTATAAAAAAAATAAATGCTTGTTAATAAAAGGCGCTTGATTGCTACAAAGAGCTCGTGCAAAATATTTATTTTAATTTCCTTTTATAATGGGAAAATTAAAATTTGTTTTTTACTTTACGGTATTTTGTTCAAAATCTGCTCCTAAATCAAACTAATCAAATGCTACTACATGTCAACATCAACAAAAGATACCCCCCCCCCTTAATAACAACCTTAAACTTGATTAACCTATAGCGTTACCTAATGTTCGGCTGATCGCTTATCTGCCGTTTCAATCTAAGAAATAGAAACAAAACTCAGTCATTATAAATAATAATGTTCACTAAAAACAACTACCAAATGAAGTACATCAAAGAAAAAGGCGAATAAACAGTTTCAATTACAAATTATTTCTTTGAAACGTGGACTGCCTTAGTTATGATCTTTATGGTAGTTAACCTTTTCACTAAACTTTTCAGTGTAATTTATGATTATTTATGTTGCTATTTTTCTCTGTAATCGCTACCCTTAAGTAATGTTTTTTAATTGGAATGCCTGTCTGCAGATGATTATATCCGTCTTAAGAACAGGTTTCAAGCTTGTTTCAAAATAAATCTCCTATTCGACGAAAGTCTTCAACATAATAATCGCTTTAACAACCGATCTTTTATCAAGAGATTTAATTTTATTACGTAGCACAACTTAAACAAAAGGTACATTGATTTAGTAAGATAAATTCCATTCTCAAACGGAAAGAATACAAAATATTAAGATGAAATTTATCTTTCCTCTTCAATTATACTTTCTTTCACAGTTTAGTAAATTAAAAATTTATTGTTCAACCGTGAAAAAATAACTTCTTTAAAAGAAAGGTTTTTTTCCTGCATTTCCGTTTAACAAAAATCAGTAAATAAATGTCGTTCGCTAGTGTCAATTTTGTTGAGAGAAAATATAAGTGGTCTAGTCATTATTTTCATTTTGTTTAAAATATCTTATATTTAAAGGAAAGAACTAAAGACACCACGATTTTAGAGGACTCAAAGGGACTCGGTAAACATATTACCTGCAAAACCAAACATTGCAAAATTTGTGCAACCTTTGAGATTTTTTTTTCGTTTTTCACCAAACTGAGAAAACATTTATTTTAAATTGCTCTTCATCCGACAAACTTTACCTTGAACTTTGACAAACCAAAAACATAGTTATGAAATAATCATCATTTCAAATTTCTCAGCCCTCAAAGAAAAAACATATCAAGTCAAGAATGTTAATAAAACACAAATAAATTGAATGAAACTAAAATAAACTCGAATTTTCAATTCAGCTGAACTTATACAAACTCCTTCGCCTCCTTTCTCCTTTCACCCAAACATAAACAATCTAAAAACTATACGAGATATGAGAAGAATATAATTTGGGCTCGCCTTATTTCCAAAGACACTGACTGAGAGTCAAAGTTCGAGAGTTGAACTTTCAATTTCTAGTTCACCCATACCCTACCCAAAACGAAAAAGAAAAAAAGCTGTCGTATCAACAGCCAAGTCCCGATCTCTAGAAAAACAAACTCGTCTGTTGACCTTTTGCTGTGGCCGCTAGGGACATAAGTATCCTTTAAAAAAATTAAAAAAACATGTTGTACCGTAAAATTATGAGCTTTGATCTTTTCGGCTCGCTGGCAGAACTAGAATTACTGCTTTTGTTTTAGGTTTTGCCGACAGCTGGTGGCTATCGTTTGAAACATCTGTTAATTATTTCGCAATTATATGTTGTTCTTGGACTAAGAGCAAATTTATTCAATCACGTTTTAATTTTTTTTTCAGTAATTAAACATTGAACTTTCTCCTTGTAGTTTGAACTTTGTGTATAAATGAAATAAAAGTTAAAAACAAATGAAAGTAAAGTATAAGAAGGGGTGAATGAAGTAGTAATAGGAAGTTCTTGCTTTATTGATAGTATACAGTCGACGCTCGATATAACGACCGTCTTCATCTTACAGAAAACGGTCTTTATAACGAGTGGTCGCTAGAGGTAGAGCATAGAGTATATTGGGATACAGTTGGGGGTTTTCTCACCGGTCGTTATATTAGGATGGTCTTTAAAACGAGTGGTCGTTATAAAGACCATCCTAATATAACGACCGGTGAGAAAACCCCCAACTGTATCCCAATATACTCTACCTCTTTTCGCGACAACTCGTTATAAAGACCGTTTTCTGTAGGACGGAGACGGTCGTTATATCGAGCGTCGACTGTATTTACACTTTTATGATAAAAGCATTCACTCCATTGTGAATATTTTTTACATATTGACCTAAAACTTATTAACAACAACGTTAAAAATAATAAAAAATGAATTAATAAAAGTAGCAAAAGATTGCGTGCTAACTTTGTATACAGTGCCGGATCTTCGGTTTTCCCAATTTGGGGGAAATCTTGTTGCAGCTCCCCTTTCCAATCTACCTTTAAGTTTTTATATCGATTCCCCAAAATGTAAATAAGTGAATAAATGAATTAAAAAAATATTGAATTTTGACGAATTGCGATAGGTGTTGCCATGTGTGTGTAGTAGGGTGGGGCGAAAAATGAAAAGTTTTTCAGATCAACTTCTAATAGTTGCCAAAAGTTGTCTTTGGTGATAGTTAGCTTTTGTGCAAAATTTCAGAAAAATCGGTTAATATCTTCAGGGGGCGCTGCGATCGCAAAGTTTTATCATAGCTTTTATCGGGATTTTATGGTTAAAATATGAAAACAATGCAGTTAGCTAATCTCATTGCGTTTTTTTTACTCATAAGATATATTCATGCATTCAAAGCATGTGAAATAACTCACAAAAAATTATTTTATATGATATATTTATATTTCAAACATTTAAAAAGAAACAAAAACGTGAAAAAAAAGTGATTTTTTTAAACTATAAATATATCGTATAAAATATTGTTTGTGAGTCATTTCATATGCTTTTAAAGCATGAAAACATCTTTTGAGTTAAAAAAAAAAAACGCAAAGAGACTAGCTAAAGGCATTCTTTTTGATATTTTAACCATAAAATCCATAACAAAGCTATGGTAAAACTTTGCGATCGCAGCGCCCCCTGAAGATATTAACCGATTTTTCTCAAATTTTGCACAAAAGCTAATTATCATCAAAGACAACTTTTGGCAACTATTAGAAGTTGAGGTGAAAACCTTTTTATTTTTCGCCCCACCCTAGTGTGTGGGCGCACGCAAGTGTGTGGGCGCACGCAAGTGTGTGTGTGTGTGTGCTCCTTCGCCTCCATGTAAGACATGGGCCATGTCCTATATGGTGGCGCCTGCGAAGGAGCAGGGACCGGTGGACGTGTCGGAAGGTAGCCAGGGGCGCCTCGAACCAAAATTCTTGGGAGGGGGGAAATGATCAATTCGCCGAATGAAGTTCCAATTTTACCGACATTTAAACACGCACACATGTCGTACGTGCATAACATTTAGTAAGAAAAACATTAGGCATCTTCTAAAAAAACAATTCTAAAAACTAACAAAAGCAAATAATCTCAATGTTGCAATAGTGTCTTCAAATTGCCGAATCGTCAGCAAAATGTGCCGAATACGGAAATTATTGGGAGGTCATAGTGACCTCCCACGAACTCCCATCGGAGGCTCTGAAGGTAGCGCAGCGGGACGCATCCTCTTGCAGGCTTCGAGTCCAATCTCAAAGAGGGACCGCACGACGTCTGAGGTTCAAAAAGAAAACACATATTAATTTGTCATTGTTACACACTCACACGCAGGGAGAAATAGGGTGAATTTGCTGACCCATAGAAGTTTTTGCCCGGGGCAAGTAGGAGCCCCCCCCCCCCCCGGGAGGTCACGAGAGGTCAGTGTGAGCCCCAAATAATTTCCGCATTCAACACATTTTGCTGATGATTCGGCAATTTGAAAACAATATTGCAACATTGCAACTGCGTTCAAACCGCTTGAAGTTTCTGATGAGATTCCTTAAACTCAATGCCCCTTTTCAAATAGTTCACGAGATTAACAATATAATAAAATATAATAGTAATCAAGTAATACTTTGTTGCTACAATTGGCTTATTCTTTGAACATTAATGAGATCGGCAAGAAGAGGGATAAAAGTTTGAACTTTTTAGTTTCTAGAATTATTTTTAAAAATATGCTTGTTTTTCCTTACATGCACTTACGACATGTGTGTATGATGGTATTTTATTATCCGGTAAAATTGAACTTCATTCGGCAAATTTGATAATTTCTTCCTCCCAGAAATTTAAGTTCGGAGCTCCCCTGGGGGCAAGAGCAGCGGCTTGCTCCCTCCTAGGTCCCGCACTTGTCACATAAGACTACGCACCGAAACACGTTTCGGAGTTTCAAGGAATCCATTTCTCAGGTACGGCTTCCGTTTTTACAAGCACCATTAAGGTGGAAGTCCGTTTTATCTCAACACACATGCCATAAGGACCAGCTTAAAGGGTAGGCAGCCAGTCACCCCACATCACATTCGCACAAGGAAGGGACAAGGACAGGTGAGAGCAGGAGAGCCCACAGCGGGGGGGGGGAGGGGATTATGGCGCAAGTTGTGCCATTGAAATTTTTGGGGGGGATTTTTTTAAACTAATTTATTTGTTTATTTAAATTATTTATGAATTTATTGTTTTAGTTTAAATTATTTGCTGATTTTTTGAATAAAATGTATTCATTAATTTATTTTTAAAATTAAAATTATTTCTTTTATTTCTTTATTATTACTTATTTATTCATTTATTTTGTGTGTGTGTGTGCTTAGAATATCTGGAAAGGAAACAAAGCGATTCTATTCTGCGCAAAGTTCGTACTTTTAAAAAATTAATAATATATTTAAAAAATAATAATTTTAATTTAAAAAAATAAATAAATAATATTTAAAATAATAATAATATAAAAAAAAAATATTTTTAAAAATAAATAAATAATATTTTTAAAAATAAATAAATAATATTTTTAAAAATAAATAAATAATATTTTAAAAAATAATAATATTAAAAAAAACATATTTTTAAAAATAAATAAATAATATTTTAAAAAATAAATAAATAATATTTTAAAAAATAAATAAATAATATTTAAAATAATAATAATATTTAAAAAAAACATATTTTTAAAAATAAATAAATAATATTAAAAAAAAATAAATAAATAATATTTAAAAAAAATAAATAAATAATATTTAAAAAAATGAATAAATAATATTTAAAAAAATGAATAAATAATATTTTAAAAAATGAATAAAATAAAAAAGAGGGATAAAAATAAAAAGCACAAGAGGGTTGTGAAAAATTTTGGGGGGGAATTTGCGCCACTGGGCTTAGGGGGCATAGGCACCCCTGGGTGAGAGAGAAAGTCCGTCCATGGCCGAGCCAGGATTCGAACCCGCAGTCAGACTTCTCTGACCACTAGACATGGTGGCCGGCGGAAAACAACCATAAGATCACCTTGTAATTCAGCTGAGAGGCATTTTATTTAGATCCCGAATGTCTCTTGGCGTTTTTATGTATGCTATGTTATGATAATGTGCTTATTTTTACTTATAGTATGTTATGGTAATGTACTTGTTTTTATGCATGCTATTTTATGATAATGAACTTATTTTATACATGACGTGTTTTTACATCTGATCACCGGTCAACAAAATTTTTTTTTTTTTTCTGAGTTTCTGTTTTAATGCATGAATTCTGATAATAGGCATCGAAAAAGACTCAAATATCCATTCTTGGCTTCTAAAGTTTGCTTTTGACTGTTTCAGGTCACTTTGAAGGTTTTAATTGCTTAGCTAAAGAAAAAACGACTTTCATCGATTTTTTAAAATTTTGTTGGTAAAGTTATCGTCTGCTGAGTTTTACATTTGCTATTTTTGAGTTTTTTTATCGTCTGCAATTTCTTCGAATTATTTAATTTATTTATCGTCTGGAAGATCTGTTGTTTTTTGTGATAACAACAGCAAAGAATAAGAGAACATTTGGAAAACAAGCATTCTTGTGTCTATTACTAAGTTTGAAAATGACTTCAAAACAGTGTAAACATGAGGCTGATGAATTTTGTTTTGTTTGCGGTAAATTTATTAAATGCAGAAGCAAAAAATTCGTGTTAGCATCAAATTTGAAGCTTTGCCAAGCTTATGAAGCGTATTTTAAACTGAAAATCCGAAATCAAGATAAAAAGTTGGTTCCTCACTTTGCCTGTCTTAACTGCAAGAATACTTTAGAACAGTGGTTCTCAACGGGGGCGATACCGCCCCCCTGTGGGCGGTGTGAAGATGCTGAGGGGCGGTAAACATGTTTTGGGCAGTAGGGGGGCGGTGGGTATATTTTGGGCGATAGGGGGGCGGTGGGAAAATTTGGGGTTAGAGGACAATAAATGTAGAAGAATTTATTTTATAATTTTAAAAATCAAAATTAAATTATGCATTTAATCAAGAATCCAATTAGAAAAAAAATTAACTGAAAAATACCGTCCAGCATCTGCAGGTGAAAATGGTCAAATTTAGCTTTCAAGTTTCAGTCGCCTATTTTGATTGTTGCTAAACTGGTTTTCAGACTGAGCAATTCCCCATTTAGGATGCCAGATTTCAATGTCTATTTTGGAAACTTAATTGGTTATTCAAAATACTGAGAAAAAGATTCACAATTGCATTCAAGTGTCTCCCATAAATAGTGTTTTTGGTAGAACATTAAACGTCATCGATTTTGTTTTTTGCTTTTTTACTTTCTTAATTTTCTTTCCCCATATTCTCATAAGTTAGCTTAGTAGCTGTGAGAAAGTAAATCTACCTTAAAGATATCCTAAATATCTCGATGGGCCAGGGCATTCGTGCAATTTGGTTATTTTCCTCGGTTTGATTATATATTTCCCTAAATTTTCATCTGGCAATCGTATTTGCAATGCTTAGAGGGCCCGCTCAGTTTGACTGTTTTGTTTGACCTTTGAAACTTTGGCTTTTGCTCACTTGGTATTAATTTACTTTCATGGTTTATTTTTAGTGAAATCTCCTTCGATTATACTCACGTTGTTACCAACATCTTCAGTATTTGCACAAAGGCTTCTCTGAGCGTTTTAAAGATATTTTGGTCTCTGAAATTTCCTCAATGGGTCATGAACCCGTTTGAAAATATTGAGACAGCAGATGCTCAGTATCAGTAAGAATTCTTATAACTTTCAACCACTGAAACTTGAAAAGCTGGTTCATAAAATGTTAACAATCTTACAGAATTTTGGCTGCAAAGAGACTCCTTGTAGCCTTTATCTTGGACTGAGAGCTATTTCCAACATTTTTTAATCGTCTTCCCCTCTTCCTACCTCGTCGAATGAGGATTAAGTGTTGTCACCGACCTAGTAACAAAGCAGAGAAATCGACTCCACATCGTCCCAAGAGGAGACTTGCGTCTTCACACAAAAAATATTAAGCCGATTGTGAGGAAACTGACTTTAAATCACAACCACCAAGAACAAATATCTCACTAAAATTATATTTCTGAATGTTCCTTTTATATTTTGAATGGAAAAAAAAAATGCTTTGCGTGTTTATTTTTATTGCATCTGATTGTTTCGTTCATTTTTTGAGTAAAATGTTTTTTTCCTTGTTTATTTCTATTTTATTTCATTTTACTTTGTTATTATGTGTTAAACAAAAAAAAAAAAAAATAAATAAATAAATAGTTTAAAAAATAGATTTGTGTTTTTTATTTCTACATTCGTATTTTAATTCTAATAATGACTAATGAGGAAAAATATATCTTGTTTAACCGTTTTGTAAAATTCTGGAAGAAAATTATTTTAAACTTTAAACCACTGCTTTAGAAGGTAAGACACTAAAACTTAAAATCTTAAAAAATTCCAAATATATTGCTATTTTTGTTACTTGATTTAGAAAAAAAAAAGGAAAAAATATTTGCAAGTTTTTAACGATTTAAGTAACCATTAAATTTTACTTAAGCATAAAGCTTTAATTAGAGTAGTTGTTTTCGTTATTTCTAGCGTGGTATCGAGGAGCAAAAAGACAAATAAAGTTTGCAGTGCCAAGACTTTGGAGGGAACCTACTGATCATGTGCAAGATTGTTATTTTTGTATCGTTAACCCAAGTAAACGCCGATCTGGTAAAAATGCAGAAAACATTTTTTACCCTGATCTTCCTTCAACGAGTGCTCCAATACCTCATAGCGACCATTTTCCTGTTCCATCTCGTTCAGAAGTTGACTTCGGAATTCAAATGTCGCAAAGTTCAACAGAATCCAGTGCACCGCTTACTAACACCGATGATGAACTCATGACAAAATCAGAGTTTTGAACCCCATCTCATCAGCCCTACAGAATTCAATGATTTAGTACGAGACCTTAACCTGCCCAAGAATAAAGCAGAGATTCTAGGTTCACGATTAAAACAGTGGAACTAGCTTGAAGATGATGTGAAAATAACTGATTAAAGAGATCGACATACAATGTTTTCTTGTTTTTTCACCAAAGAAGACGGAGTTTGTTACTGTAATAATGTGAAGGGTTTGTTTGAGGAAATAGGAATACCATGCATATTTTCTGACTGGCGGCTTTTCATCGATATCTCTTCAAAAAGTTTAAAAGCAGTTCTTCTTCACAACGGAAACCAATTACCCAGTCTTCCCTTAGCACATTCTGTAATGCTAAAGGAAAGTTACTATAGTGTAAAAATGGTGCTTCAGAAACTAAGATATACGGAATACAACTGGCCAATAATAGGAGATTTTAAGATGATTAGTTTTCTGGCGGGAATCCAAGGTGGCTATACTAAATATCCATGTCACCTTTGCTTATGGGATAGCAGAGCGGATGCAGTCCATTACCACCAGCAAATTTGACCTGATCGAGTTGAATTTCAGATTGGAATGCATAATGTCAAATGGGATCCAATTGTAGATACTATGAATATATTGATGCCTCCACTGCATATAAAATTAGGTCTGATGAAGCAATTCGTAAAAGCTCTTGACCAAAATTCCGAAGCTTTTGAATACTTAAAGAAATTCTTTCCAAAATTGTCTGAAGCTAAAGTTAAATCAGGTATTTTCGTTGGGCCACAAATAAAAAAAATATTGAACAATGATGATTTCCCAGAACTACTGAATGACAATGAAAAACAAGCTTGGAAAAGCCTTAAAGCAGTAGTGAATGGTTTTTTAGGAAACAACAGAGCTAGCAATTACAAAGAACTAATTTTAACTATGATTAAAAGTTTCAAAATTATGGGCTGCAGAATGTCTCACAAACTTCACATGCTGCATGCTTACTTGGATCAGTTTAAAGACAATATGGGCGCCTACTCTGAGGAGCAAGGAGAGCGTTTTCACCAAGATATGAGAGATTTTGAACAACGTTATCAAGGGCAGTATAACGAAAATATGATGGGAGACTATATTTGGTGTTTAATACGAGAAAGTCCATATCAACATAAGAAAACCACTAAAATTACTCACTTTTGAGCTTGGCTTTTCATTATTTTACATTTTTGTGCTATTATGTTTTTCTTATATTTAAATTTTAAAAACCTGATGCTCGGAAAACATTTTTTTACTTGTGTCATTGAAAAAATCCTGTGTTTCTCTTAAAAATCCAAAAAAAAAAAAAAAAAAACCCATAATTTCTACAAAAACAAACTTTGATCAAAAAAATTATTTTTTCCTTCATTAGAAACATAAAACCAAATAAAATTTCATACTCAGAAGCCAGACTCAAAAATCGTGTTGACCGGTGTAATGTACGGGCTTTTATGCTCGTTATGTTATGATAATGTAGTTGTTATTGAGCATGATAATATGTAATGAGTTGTGTAATGTTTCAGGAAGTCTCATTATAAAAAATCACATTTATACTGATGTCTTTATGCTCAAAAGCTCACTTCTTCGCTTTGAAAAAAAAAAAAAATGATTTCTTGAAACCTCGAAACAAGTATATGTAGTTTCCTACAAATTTAAGTGATCTGATGTTGATGTGCTTTCTTTTACTTTTGTGCACAAAGGGACTGATCATAAATAGTGTCACATTTTTTTTCGATATATTTGATATACACCGCTTTGTAACATGTCATACTATTTTTTTAAAACATATTCTTGTAAAAACAGCGAGATGTCACATTTCATGTTACCCCCTTGTCACAATTTTACGACCCCTCCCTCCTTCCCCCTCAAACCGTGACATCATTTATGGAAGACCTAAAGGTCTTTATCTATTTCCCATAATTATATTACTAGGCTTGAAATCAAAGACGACATAAGCAGAAAACACAGCCATTTATTTATCATAATAAATGACCAGCAATTCATTTCTAAATCGATTCAATGAAAAAGTCCTTCATTGAGTGACCTTTAAAAGGCATCTTAACAGCTTTCGTACCTTTGCATGCGTTATAAATACCCGTCATAAATCGCTCGCATTAACCTTTGATAAAAATGAATCGAATGGCAATGCTCGGAAAAATAATAATAAATTTTCGGAATTCTTACCCTTCACTGTAACCGCGACGCATCGCTTTCAAGAAGACGCCATGCTTGTTACGTATTCCACGGATGACATTTGAATCAAGATGGCGCGAAATTGAAAGCAGTAAAGCATGGAAATGCGGCAGTTAGAAGGAAACAATGTCGTAAAGAGGTTATCACCTGTGTCCATTGCACCAGGCGGTGAGTAATGTCCTCGCTATTTGATTATTTATTATTTACGACGGAAATAGAAACTGTTCTGAATCATGGCGTGTTCTGTGAATATCAATGAGATCGGCAGGAAAAAAGGGAGAAAAGTTTGAGCTTTCTGAAATCAATTTTGTGCTCACGCTCCGTAATTTAGTTTCATGATCCCGGACGATGGATTCGCGGAATGATTTCTCGAAGGCTGCTTAGAATGCATGATTTGTGTGGCTTTTGTTTTGTCGGGGAAAGCAGTAGCCAAGAACTTTCACCCGTAATACCGTATTATGTTGTCAACGGAGGTCGTCCTTGCTAATCGGAGCTAGTTTTAAGGGCAAGAGTGTCTTCGCTCAGAAATTATTGTATATGGCAGACACCAAAAGATTCGATCACTATGTACCTGCGTTCAAACCGCTTGAAGTTTCTGATGAGATTCCTTAAACTCAATGACCCTTTTCAAATAGTTCACGAGATTAACAATATATCTATATACATAAGACTACTTTTGAAAACGTATGACCGGGGTAATCTTCCAAACTACTGAACCGATTTTAACCATTTTTTCACCGTAGATAGCTACAGTAACAGGGAGCAGGATAAGCTATAATTTATTTCTAAACAGCTTAGTTTAAAAAAGTTATTATGGAAAACAGTTAATTTTATGTCATTTCCCCATTAAATGATTAAATTTTCAACCCATTGTTGCAAAAATTTGGTGCCATGCAGCAACAATATTGATTGTAATCATATTGAAAATTTTGAACCAAGGCTTCTCTGGAGCAAGTATGGAATTTATTGCCTTCTAAGGATTTTTATATTTATCTGAGCCAACAATCGCTAACGGGTGAAATAAAAAAAAAATTGATTTTGGCAATAGTTAGAGAATAGAAAGTGTTTATAGTCAAAAAAATTTCTAAATTAGGTACATAAGATGTTTTCACCTCACCAATGTTGTCACGAGGATAGAAACTAATAATGGGACTTATTTAGCGAGCAATATTTGGAAATGGTTAATTTCAGTGCGATTGATACTGTAAATATATATTTATTTTAATATACCAAGCTTATAACATTTCCTATTTACTCAAACATTATTTGTAGCTTGCTATTTTTTTAGCTTGCATTATTTTTTTCATAGTATATCCATAACATAGCCATTGTTTACAGAAGTAGCCATTATGTTTATAGATATGCACTTTAGTGTTGGGAAATTTATGAATGAGTTTCACTAAACCACCCTACGCCCACAGAAACCCCGGTAGGGCCGGGTACCCGGCTAGTTAAACTATAATAGTAATCAAGAAATACTTTGTTGCTACAATTGGCTTATTCTTTGAACATTAATGAGGTCGGCAAGAAGAGGGATAAAAGTTTGAGCTTTCTGAAATCAATTTTGTGCTCACGCTCCATAATCTAGTTTCATGATTTCGGACGACGTTTTCGATGAATGAGTTTTCGATAGCTTCGTTTTGTCGGGAAAAGCAGCAGCTGAGAACTTTCACCCGTAATACCATATGTTGTCAACGAAGGTCGTGTGCTTTCCAATCGCAGCCAGTTTTAAGGGCAAAAGAGTTTCAGATATAAATAACTTTGTGGCAGACACCAAAAGATTCGATCATTGTATACCTGCGTTCAAACCGCTTGAAGTTTCTGATGAAATTCCTTAAATTCAATGCCCCCTTTTCAAATAGTTCATGCAGATAAGCAATAGAATAAAATATAATGAAGTAATACTTTGTTGCTACAACTAAAATGTTCTTTGAATATTAATGAGATCGACAAGAAAAGGGATAAAAATTTGAGCTTACTGAAACCAATTTTGTGCTCACGCTCGATAATTTAGTTACATGATTTCGCACGACGGACGTTTTCTAGGAATGATTTTTCGATAGCTTCGTTATGTCGGGAAAAAACAGTAGCTAAGAACTTTCACCTGTAACATTGCGTTATGTTGTAAACGAAGATTTTGCAAAATCGAAGCCAGTTTTAAGGGTAAAGTGTCTCCGCCCATGAATTATTCTGTGGTAGGCACCAAAAGATTCAATCATTTTGTGTCTACTTTCAAACCCACCGCAGCTTCTGATAAGATTTCTAAAAGTCATTGCCCCTTAACCCTTAACTTCGCAATTTTTTAAATTTCTATGAAAACATTATATCAGTTAGTTCTCAAGTAATAATAAAGATGAAAAATATTTAAAAAAAAAAGTAGTTTTAAAGTGAATTTCAGTCATTTTTTTGTTTGTGGCAAGATATAAGCAACATAAAATTTCTTAAAAACGTTTTCCAACAGAGAATTAAAATTAATTTTAAATGAGCGAAAAATGTTCAAATTTCTTACCTGGTAATTTATATCTTCAAAAAGCAAGAGGAAGCATAAAATATAATGTATTCTTTTTATAGTAAAGACACAGTTCTGAGGCATAAGATATTTTTATAATTATTGCGATTACTGAGGACAATGTGCTGTCAACTAGTGACAAAATCAGCATGTATTTCGCTGCAATAAACTTTTTTTTAATCAGATAATTGATTTGTATGTATTTTTTTTTAATGAGTCTTTTAAATTAAAATAAATCATATGTTGCAGAAATGCAATAGTGGGAAGTTAAGGGTTAATCAAATATTCTATGCCGTAACGGTGGAAAAAATGTAATCGTCATGATTTGTCAAATAAATACATTGTTACTACAACTGGCATGTTCTTTAAATTTTATGAGACCGGTTTGGAAAATTTTGAGCTTTCTGAAATCAATTTTGTGCTCACGCTCTGTGATTTCGTCATCGTGTTGTCAATGAATGTTGTGTTTAATTGCAGCCCAGTGGTCGGAAGTAGCGCGCTACAAGTAGCGAAACTACTGTAGTAGCTACATTTTTAAGTAGTTTGTAGTGTAGCGCACTACTTAAAAAAAAGTAGAGCAGTGAGTAGCGCGATACAAAAAAAAATAGTAGTTTGTAGCGATTTCTGGAAACTACTTTTAAATTAAAAAAAAAAAATAAATAAATGAAAAAAAAATGTCATTGATTTATTTGGCATCATAATTTTTATATTCCTTCAAATAATTTTCATGTTCCTAAATATTCCCTGGCAAGAAAAAAAAAGAAGTTTGAATTCTTTCAATTTTTCAGCTTTTGAATCCTTTATTGTTTATTGTGGTGAATATTCTTAAAAATTGTAAAAAAATCTAAGAAGCACAAATTTTAGCAAATAAAAAAAAAGGACGAAAAAAGAAAAGTAACAAATTCAAAGACAATTTCTAGTCTTATTCTATATTCAAATGAGTTAATTAATTTATTTAAGCCATTTTTCGATTTTTTTTCGGTCGAACCTACAACGGTGTATGCTTTTTAATTATTTATTTTTTAAAAAGTATCGAAGTAGCGACTACAATTCAAAAGTAGTTTGTAGTCACTACATTTAAAAAAAGTAGTTGTAGTTAACTACATTTATAACAAAGTATTTGTAGTTGTAGTTCGCTATAAAATAAATGTAGTTTTTCCAACCACTGTTGCAGCCCGTCTTAAGGGTAAAAGTCTCCTCTTTTAGATTGCTTTGCGGCACGTACCAAAAGATTCTATTATTGCGTGTCTCTGTTCAAAGTTCAAACCCACTGTTAGCTTCTGATGAGATTCCTTAAATTCATTGGCAGTTTTCGAAATATTTCGATGAAAATCAATGGTAAGGGAAGAAATTAAATAGTCATCTTGTAACAAACAAATAATTACTTTATACTCTTAAGGAAACAATTAAAGTGCTTGATCTCCCAATGCCCCCTCTCGCCCAACGTATTCCACGATTTTCTCGGGCAACCTAGAAATAGAAAAATTTGCTCAACTGCACGACGTATTTTTCAAACCTTATTCCGCCATTTTCGCGTTTTAATGTCAGTTATGCATTTTATGTTGTACTTCGATTAATCCTTTGTTCATTTTGAAGGTCAGATACCCCTTAATTTAATCGAGAAGGTGTCTAAACTCCAAAAGTGTATTTGTTGTTCAAAAAAGTAGGATAAGGGTCATTTCCAAAATGTGCTTACATTTGCTGTCCAGAGGTTAAAAAGACGATTTTGAAGCATAACTTATATTTAAATTCAATGCGAACAATTATTTTCTGCAAGAAATATGCCGAAAAAAATTCTATTACTCAAAAAATTATTGAAATTTATTTATTTATTTTTATATAAGTCTTTAAAAATGAGAATCAAGGCGAAAACGCTTGTCCATTTCCAATTTTTGCAAGTTCAACTACTTTTTTTAGATACTTAATTGTATAAAAAAGTATATACGACAAATTATTTTTATATATTGACTATTAGTGCATGATGTTTATGAGAAATATTGACAATAGTATTTTTTTTAAATTAAGAAATGTATAAATATATTTTGTCCGGAAGTTCTTGTCAAGTCCGTTACCCTAATATTATTTTAGCTAAAAAAGGTATTTATTGCTGTCAAAAGATGGTAACACGTATTCAGTTAACTTAACAAGCTAATAACGTAACTATTTCGTACCATTTAGTTTTTTTCAGTCGAGAAGTTTTACAGTGGCGTTTCGCACAAAATTTCTTGAAGGTGCGTATTTTTATTCTTTGTCAAGTCCGTTACCAAAGATTTTAGCATTAATTTTTGCTTTTTCTAAACTTTTACCCATAAATATTGTTTATTATACAACTCTAAGAAAATGTATGTTGTTTATCAATTTTTAAGTTCGACATCCTAGCCATAATTTGATATTTTTTGTTGAAATGTCAAGTCCGTTACTGGTCAAGTCCGTTACCATTAGTGATTGCAATACCGGGATATGCGTATATATGAAATACCGATATTCTGAGTTAATTTGCAATTTCGAAATATCGATATTGGTAACGCAAAATATCGGAATTTTCACTATTAGCTGAGAATTATAAATAGTTTTTAATTAAAAGCGTTTTCAATTTAACGTAATAGATAAATACTGTAATTTAATTGTGCATTACTTCTCTGATGCGACAGTACTGAAATCAATTTATTAATGCAAAAATTTGGCTTCGAAATCACGAATTAATAGAACATTAATAAATAAAGGTAGCGGAAAAATTTAAAAAGGATATCTTGATCATTAGACCGTGTGATGAATCACATTTTCGTGCATTTATGTGCAACATTTTCCCCTCCACTTCCCGCTTTTGTTAATAATGTATTATACACTTGTTTATAATGTTAAAATAAATAACTTTCTTAATAGTGAAGTCATAGCTATGTGTGCTGCTTGCCTATGAAAAACTGCTTGAGGACTAAGTTTCAGATTTAGAGCAAGTGTTTTATTTTATTCATATATTCCAAAAATGATTTTTCTGTATCTTAATAGTTAGAAAGTATTATTATAGCGAATAAATACATATGTATGAATGTGTAATGCTTTAAAATATCATTAAAACCATAGTAACAGACTTGAAGTTTATGGTTTAAGGTCAAATCCGTTACCAAATTTCAAGTCCGTTACTATACAGTTTTTATCAATATTTTAATAACTACAAACATTGTTTTAAGCTTCAGGAACGCTAGTAATTTCAAATTAGGTTGGTTCTAGGCGCTATAATATAGTTTAAAGTGAGATTTCATATTGATTTTGTATGGATTTTGTATGGTAGTGGACGACAATTTTCCTTGCAACTTAAAGTTTTACAATATCATTTGAATACTTAATTATGCATCGAAGTGTACAACCAATTACTTTTTCACACACCTAAAATAAGTGACTAAGCATCTGTTCGTGTTTCTGAAAGAAAATAGCAAGTTAAAAAAAATACTTAAAAATTCTGAAATGTAAGCATATGGTGAAAATCTTACTACTATTATATATGCGAAAGTTTGTATGGATGGATGGATGGATGTATGGATGGATGTATGGATGGATGTATGTTTGTTCCTCTTTCACGCAAAAACTACTGAATGGATTTTGATGAAACTTTTACCATAATGTAGCATATACATCAGAATAACACATAGGCTATAATTTATAACGATATTCAAAAAAGTTCGATCGGTAGCGTCTTTTTCATTCCAATTTAAGGTACATATTTCTCATAAATCAAAAGGCATTGACCAAACTAACTCAGTATTTAGTGTATCATCTCAACTTCCTGTCGAAAGCTAAAATTGCGGGCATCATTTCTTCTTTCCGTATTTAATGTCCAAGGCTTTTCTCAAGTCAAATCATGAAGGTTTTTTTTCCAGCTTCATGGGGAATATCCAGGCTTTTACCATGATTTGTATTTAAAACGTTTTGTAGTCTTAGTTGTGTAAGTAGAATATTTATCCTTAAGCAATGTGTTTTTTAATGTGCATTGCTGCTTGAAAATATTATTTTTTTAGAATAAA
The DNA here is from genome assembly GCA_038373865.1 of Uloborus plumipes. Taxonomy (NCBI): domain Eukaryota; kingdom Metazoa; phylum Arthropoda; class Arachnida; order Araneae; family Uloboridae; genus Uloborus; species Uloborus plumipes. Next base: position 119,997 of record JAXGGA010001059.1, read on the forward strand.
TTGTATTCCTTTGTTAGTAAATTGTTGACTGTATCAATTATTTTCACAAGTTTCGTGAATTTGTCGGTCCTGCTTAATCGTCTAACGGATAAACGAATAAAATATCCTGGAACTAGATATTTCCCATGCCATAGACGCAATGCTAAAGATTCCGCTTAATCGAATTCTCCGCTTAATCAAATAATATTTCTTGGAACCGACAGTATTCGTTTGAGCGGGGCCGACAGTATGTGTTTTAGTGTTTTAGAGTATCGGTAATGTAATCGCTTGAAGAGATTGGCAACTAATAAATGGATTAGGTTCAGTATTTTCCACTTTAATGGAACTTTAAATACAATTTTACAGTATTTTTAAAAATTTGTTGGCGTTGATTGGGCGGTACTTACAATTGGTCACTTAGAATACAATCGAACAGGTATCTTGCCGAATTTGTTGCAAAAATATTATAATAACTAAGATTATGGGTAATGTTTTCCACTGACGCCAGTTCTGGCGCCAAAGACTATGTAATAATACTTTACTTCTTACGATATAACTAAAATAAAACGATTGTTGTCTGATATTTGTAGACTGCGCCAAAATCTTAATCATCGAAATAATACTCCCACAGTTGAAGAAAAGTTGTTTTTTTTTTTGGCCGATTCCGTACGTTGTCATTAAAAAACTTTTGAAACTTACGTCAAAGCAGAAAGTAATCCGCATACGAAATTAATCAGACCCCAAAACTAAAATTACCATTAATTTGTGTTTTTCGCACAAATAATTGTCAAATGCTCCCTACTAATTTCGAAATCACTTAGGACAAAAACTTTTAGCGTCATTTCATGGTCAGCAATATTTTCTTAGCATTAAATGACAATTTTTCTTTGACAAAAATTACTGGCTTAATAATACCTAAGCATATTTGCATAAAGTAGGGAGGGGAGAAAAATTATCCTAGGTATCCCAAAACAGTTACCGCAAATTTAGCGACATTTTAAATCGTCAAAGCGGTACGTTTTGAGTTCTTTTAGTTTGGGGAAAAAAAGCGATTATAAATTGTTTCTCAATATTTTTACTGGCCCAGGCAACGCCGGGTATTTTTGCTAGTGACCCATATATTTTGTCCGGAAGTTCTTGTCAAGTCCGTTACCCTAAGATTATTTTAGCTAAAAAAGGTATTTATTGCAGTCAAAAGATGGTGACACGTATTCAGTTAACTTAAACTAGTGATGTAAATATTTCGCACCGTTTTGTTTTCTTCAGTCGAGAAGTATTACTGTGGCGTTTTGCACAAGGTTTCTTCCAGGTGTATATTTTTATTCTTCGTCAAGTCTGTTACCAAAGATTCTAGTATTAATTTTTACTTTTTCTCATTTTTTACCCCGAAGTATTGTTTATTATACAACTCTAAGAAAATACATATTATTGTTCAATTTTTAAATTCCACAACCTAGCCATAATTTGACATTTTGGTTGAAATGTCAAGTCCGTTACTGGTCAAATCCGTTACCAAATGTGAAGAACGTTACCATACAGTTTTTGATCAATATTTTAATGATCACAAACATTGTTTTAAGCTTCAGGGACGCAAATAATTTCAAATGAAGTTGGTTCTAGGTGCTATGATATAGTTTAAAAGTGAGATTTCATATTGATTTCGTATGGTAACGGATGACAATTTTCCTTGCAACTTGAAGTTTTACAACAGCGTTTAAATACTTAATTATGCATCAAAGTATACAACCAATTACTTCTTCACACACCTAAAATGTGACAAAATATCTGTTAGTGACTCTAAAAGAAAATAGCAAGTTAAAAAAATTACTTAAAAAAAACTTCTCAATTACTTCTCAAATGTAAGCATATGGTGAAAATGACCCATAAAGTTTCGTAAATAAACTCGAATTTAATACAAGAAATGCAAAGTAGAATTTTTTTCTAAAGCTTGAGATTTTAGACGTGGTACATATATTATTGCATTGGATTTTTATATGAAAAAACTAAGCACGCGTTAAAGCAACTTGACTGAACAGAAGCAGTCGGAGTGTTCATGAAGTATAAGGTGTCCAACTGTCCATGCGCTTTCACGGCTAACGTCATTTCGTAATTCTTGTGTGAAGGCATGTTTAAGGTTCGGAAAGTTTTGCTAAGAGAGCTTCTGCGAAAAAAAGCTACTTTATTTTTTTTACTAGCTTATTACCGGCGTTGCCCGGGTGCTTAGTAATACAACATAGCTTTAAAAAATTATATGAAAGAATTCTAGCCGCATGAGCATACTTATTTCATGCTAAAATGAAATAGGTGAGCCTAAAATTTATAATTCATTGCTCATCGTAATCTTTGTTGGAAAATACTCATATTTAAATATATTAAATATTATCAATTTGTATGCTTAAAGGCTTATCTCCATTACTCTTAATATTCAAAATTGAAAGAAAATGGCCGGTTTTAGACAAAAAATGTGAATTCTAGTGCATCAAGGAACCTCTATGCTAAGTTTGAAGAAAATCCGACAATATCTGGATTTCTGTAAGAAGCAAACATACAAATATATATACATTTTATTTTTATTTATATAGATGTTTCAATACTAAAGCTGGAAAAAAAAGCAGATTTAATGAAGTTTCATTTTTAAATACAATGGCACTGCATAACATCAAAAAGTTAAGGGGGGAAAAGCCAATGAATGACAACGATAGGAAGTTGATAATTAAAAACTGAACACAACTAATGAAATATGATAAGCGCGAATTTACTCAACCTTAATAATAGTGAGTGTCCGACTTAAATTAAGTATTCCTTTACGGTGAGGTTTGAAGTCAAAAGAACATGAAACATCGAGTTTCGTAAATTAAAGGTCAACGGTCTTCTGCCATTTCAAAAAAAAAAACTAGATCCGCATTTTAGCTTTTCAGAAAATCCTTTTAGCGGAAGCGATCTCAAACGAAGATTATTATAAGCCGGGAAAAGGTTGCTTTGATTCAAATTTATCTCTTCCTATGTCCGACGGATTATTTTTTTTTTCTGTTGAATTATTGTGCGTATTTAACCTTTAACTGAGGAGGTGGAGTCTTGGACACCAGCAAGATTTAAATTCTGAAATATTCTTATTTTACTAGAGTGTGCTGCTAGTCTACATAACATTGTTATCCAAGTCAAATAGAAAATGACTTATCGGAACAGTTAGGGCCCTGCTCCACATTGATGTAAGGCAGAAAAATAAGGCAGAAACGTAAAATGGATTGGGTCATTTTCACCATATGCTTACATTTCAAAATTTTTAAGTAATTTTTTTAACTTGTTATTTTCTTTTAGAAATACTAACAGATGTTTAGTCACATATTGTAGGTGTGTAAAAAAGTAACTATTTGTACACTTTGATGAATAATTAAGTATTCAAATGCTGTTGTAAAACTGTAAGTTGCAAGGAAAATTGTCGTCCATTACCATACAAAATCAATATGAAATCTCACTTTTAAACTATATCATAGAGCCTAGAACCAACTTCATTTGAAATTATTTGCGCCCTGAAGCTTAAAACGATGTTTGTGATGATTGAAATATTGATCAAAAACTCTATGGTAACGAATTTGACATTTGGTAACGGATTTGACCAGTAACGGACTTGACATTTCAACCAAAATGTCAAATTATGGCTAGGTTGTTGAATTTAAAAATTGAACTACAATATGCATTTTCTTAGAGTTGTATAATGAACAATATTTAGGGGTAAAAGTTTAGAAAAAGTAAAAATTAATACTAAAATCTTTGGTAACGGACTTGACAAAGAATAAAAATACGCACATGGAAAAAATTTTGTGCGACACGCCACAGCAATACTTCTCGACTCATTAAAACAAAATGGTACAAAATAGTTAAGTCACTAATTTGTTAAGTTAACTGAATACGTGTTACCATCTTTTAACTTCAATAAATACCTTTTTTAGCTAAAATAATCTTAGGGTAACGGACTTGACAAGAACTTCCGGACAAAATATATTCATACATTTCTTATTGAAATAAAATTACTATTGTCAATATTTATCATGAATACCATATACTAATAGTCAATATATAAAAATAATATGTCGCATTTACTTTTTTTGACCATTAAGTATAGGAAAAAAATAGTTGAACTTGCGAAAATTGGAAATGGACAAGCGTTTTTGCCTTGATTCTCATTTTTAAAGACTTATACAAAAATGAATAAATAAATTTCAATAATTTGTTGAGTGATAGAATTTTTTTGGGGGTATTTCTTGCAGAAAATAATTATTCGCATTGAATTTAAGATATACGTTATGCTTCAAAATCGTCTTTTTAACCTCCGGACAGCAAATGTAAGCAAATTTTGAAAATGACCCGTATATCATTTCAGTAAAGCTGTTTTTCACAAGTTAAATAGTCCTTCTTGAGAAAACCAGTTAGAGCCACTATTTGGGCATCAGAGTTTAATTGTTGATTATTTTTCAGACAAATCAGTCAAGCAACGATCCAGTATGGGCAGTAGGGTGGGGCGAAAAATAAAAAGGTTTTCACCTCAACTTCTAATAGTTGCCAAAAGTTGTCTTTGGTGATAGTTCGCTTTTGTACAAAATTTCAGAAAAATCAGTTAATATCTTCAGGGGGCGCTGCGATCGCAAAGTTTTACCATAGCTTTGTTATGGATTTTATGGTTAAAATATCAAAAAGAATGCCTTTCGCTAGTCTCTTTGCGTTTTTTTACTCAAAAGATATTTTCATGCATTAAAAGCATATGAAATGACTCACAAACATTATTTTATATGATATATTTATATTTAAAAAAAAATCACTTTTTTTCACGTTTTTGTTTCTTTTTAAATGCTTGAAATATAAATATATCATATAAAATATTTTTTTTTGAGTTATTTCATATGCTTTGAATGCATGAATATATCTTATGAGTAAAAAAATGCAATGAGATTAGCTAACGGCATTGTTTTTCATATTTTAACCACAAAATCCCGATGAAAGCTATGATAAAACTTTTTGATCGCAGCGCCCCCTGAAGATATGAACCGATTTTTCTCAAATTTTGCACAAAAGCTAACTATCACCAAAGACAACTTTTGGCAACTATTAGAAGTTGATCTGAAAAACTTTTTATTTTTCGCCCCACCCTAATGGGCAGCCACGGAAAGTAAGTTTTATTTTACGAACTTATTTTTGATAAAATTAAACTATTTTAAAATGATTTGCTTGAAATGGATCAGAGATGCCTTCTGTAATGTTACTTTGCACAAGTAAAGTCAAGTAAGGTCGTATTTTGCTCACATATCTGCAAAGTATCCCACCAACAGGACGTTAAATAACTTAATGAATATGGCAACGGCAAACTATTTCAAGCCTGAAATGTATGTAAACCATTCCAAGTAAGAGTTTTAAGCAGATAAAAATTGAAAAAAAAAAATGTTAAAAAAAACCTTGGGCAGGAATGCCCATCCCCCCCCCCCCAAGCTCAATGGCGCAAATTCCCCCCCAATTTTTTTCACAACCCTATTGGGCTTTTTATTTTTATCCCTCTTTTTTATTTTATTTATTTTTTTAATATCATTTATTTATTTTTTTAATATTATTTATTTATTTTTTTAAAATTATAACTATTATTTTTTTTATAAATTATTCTTTTATTAAAGTACTAATTATGAGCAGAATATAATCGCTTTATTTCCTTTCCAGACATTCCATGCACACACATGAAAAATAAATAAATAAATAAATGATAATACAGAAATAATTTAAATTAAAAAAAGGAATTAATGAATAATTTACATTGAAAAAAATCAGTTAATAGTTTAATTTAAAAAATAAATTAATAAATAATTTAAATAAATAAATAAATTCGTTTTAAAAAATACCCCCCAAAAATTTTGATGGCGCAACTTGCGCCATAATCCCCCCCTGTGGGCACCCCTGCAAATAGGTTAAGGGTGAAAAGTTGTAGCACCTGCGGCAAACCCCTTTTAGGTGCCACTTGATTCCCTATAGCACCCTTCAAAGTGCCATATGGAATCAAGTGGCACCCTATGGGCACCTTATGGTACCCTAAAGGTGCCATAGGGAGCCTAATATCTTCAAGGGTGTCATAGGGAGTGAAGTGATACCCTTCAGGGAGTGCCGCTGATGCTACAACTTTTCACCCTTTAAGGTGCGCCACATGCAACCTGCAGTTTTAACCCTTCACTGCACGATTTTTTATATTTTCATGAAAACAATCATTTGTTACCTTTTAAATAGCCCTGAGTTCAGGAAAAATGAAGAAAAAAATTAATCTTAAAAATGTGCACCAAAAATGATGTTTTAATTGTTTGTTCTACATATGGCACAAAGCACATAGCATATGCTTTGTATACCGATAAGTGTAATAATCTACAATGTGTTTTGTGCCATAAGTGGTATAAACAAACTTTCCACTAAGAGTATTTAAACATTTTTAGAACAAAGGAAATAATGACTAAGCACACTTCTAACGGAAATGCAGACACTCTTTCTTTCAAAAGCAAGAACTGTAATACCTAGACTAGTGCAACTAACTAGTGCATAAAAATCACACTAAACTGTTATAGCAATGTTCCAGAAGGGGCACAAAGCTCAGTTTAACTGCATTTAAAAATCATAGGAATATATGAGGGTTTATTTGGTTTGTGCCAGATCTGGCACACCGTGCAGTGAAGGGTTAACAGTGTAGTTAATTTGTGATTTCGTCTTTCAATAGTTTTATAATATGAATTCCAAGATCTCTACTTCTGCATATAAAGTTTTGTTATATTTGCGCATATGGCGTTATATGTATAAGTATTTACACTTACGGTACTGTTTCAGTAGTATTTGTACTAATAACGCAAAAAATCATTGGAAGTTTTTCTGTTTTGATTTTCTAACTGTTCTGGAGTACACAAGAAATATAATGTTGGGGTTACATACACTTCGATTTGCGACTTATGTTGCAAAAAAAAAAAAAAAAAAAAACCTTCGAAATGACAGCTAGCTTACTTTTGCATTGAAAAAGACGCCGAATATGTGTATGCAGTAATCTGATAGTTGTGTGCAACAAAACATTGTGGTCTTAATTTCACTTTTGTGCACGTTGGTATCTATTTCTGGGCTGAGAACATTTTCTTGAAAGGAGTTTTCGATCTGCAGAACTTTATTGCGGGAATTCCGACTATGCTGAAAAAGGATTCAACTGCATGTTTAATGCCGAAACACGGTTCCGTAACCTCCTAAATGCCTGGTGTCAAACAGTAAAGAATAAAACTCTTTATCTAAACTGCAATCTTAAATAGATAGGGGCAGGAGAGATCTATGTAGTAAAAGAGGTAAATCCGCGGAAGAGGAAAGGGTGCCCGTCGTCGGGAAAAGAATGCACAACATTACCATTCGAACAACAACAGTTTGACGTTCATTCAACCCTTTTTACGACCGCAGTTTATCGTGCACGGCTCAACCATTTGAATTGCGAACGCAGTTTTCCCCTCAATGGTTCTGACCACTCGCACAGACATCCGAATTTTTACTATTCCATTGACCGGGCACAACCACTTTTTGGGGCCATTTCGAAGGAGTTTGTCGAAGCCATTTTTTACTGCTTGATTGCGCGGAAATGAGCTGATGATAGGGCTGCCGAAATGTTTGTTTTTCCGGATATTCGATTTTGGCACGAACCTCAGCGTTGGTGGTTGGGAGGAGGAAGATGGATTTTATTCGATCCATGATTTGTTATTGTTGTTGAAAATACACTTCGAGTTCGTTGAAGCGACGGATTGTGCATTGTATGCTGCGTAGTAATTTTCAAACCTCCATTTGACATGTTTGTAAATAATTTTACTTAGTTTGCATCCTTTCTATCAGGGGCGGCATTTCAGCATTTCCTTGGAGGGGGCGAATTTGTTAACTTTGAATCTAATCAGTATGGAATGAAATATATTTGTTAAAAATGAAACGATCGTAAAATGTATTTAATCTTAAGAAAAAAATTTCATTTAAACAATATACAGTAGCTTGATAAATTCAAAAATTCTTATGAGGAACTGAGAAATTTTCAAGATTTCTCATTTATGTACATTTTACGTGATTACTAGTGGTTCAAATGATGCAAAACTTTATTACGTTCGTGTTTATAACTGTTTGTGTTAAAATTTCTTCACTTTTGTCAACTATTATTTAGAATCAGTGAGCTTTTTTATTTCCTTTTTCATATGATCATTGATTTTTGATTCATACAAACTGAGTTTACACGTTTCTTATTTCTGGGCAAAAAAATTTAGGGTGCGATCGCCCCCTCTTGCCCCCCTTATTTGCCGCCCCTGCTTTCTACCTCTCTTTTCTTTTTTTTTTTTAATTATGTCAGTACAGTAGAACTTTATTAACCCGGACTAAAAGGGGATCTAGGTCGTTCGAATTAAGGAAAGTCTGGATTAAACAAAATAACCTATAAATTGAGCTAAGGTATAATAACCAGTTTCTGTTCACAGTCAAAGTTGTAATTTGAAATCGAGAAGACTCGTCGTTTATAGGGGAGGGGGTTGAGGGCGGGGGTCCCCTGACTTCGAGAAATCATTGTATTTACTAAGTCGGCGTAGCTTTTCCTGTTTTCCGATGTAATTTGCATTAGGATTGAAATTTTATGCTTTCCCCTTTTTATTGTAATTTTTTTCATTGTAATTGATATCTGTGCTTAAAATATAGAAATTCGAATGGTTCGTGCAGAACGAGTTTGCTTTCGAATAGGGGATTAATAAGGTAAGCTGTCATTATCGACCAAATTTAGGTAGCGAAAACAAAAAAACGTCAGTTTTGATAACTTATTCAGCTTTCATTTAAAAAGCAGATCTTTTTTTTTTTCACAAGGTGCTTTGAAATTAATTTGACACTAAATTTGCCTTATTTCTACAATAATGAATGGAATATTTTGTAGCCCCATGGCACTGTATTATAGTATAAAAATAGTGGAAAGTTGAACTAATGATCGAGTATTTATCCGTTAAATCAGATTTCATCTGATGAAAGACACCCATTATTTAGCATAAATTGGTCTATTTTTAAGCTATTGAGTGTTCGCTCTCTGTTGTCCTCCCTCTTTGCAGATAACCCGGAATGTTGGATTATCGAGGGACGGATAACTGAAATTCTACTGTATGTTAGGGGGAAAAATGACATTATTCATGAAGAAACGACCTGAGATTTTGCTGTGAATGCATTGCAACGGGTCCACGATTTTCGCCATGGAACACTTCTTTCTCTTGATACGATTCAAGCGCGAAAGCAAATCATTCGCGATCAATGTCCATTCACAAAACGAACAAGCATTATAAATAAAAAAAAAATCTCCGATCATTACTCCGCTATTAAAAATAGCTTCAGAAATACTGATAAACGCAGCGGAAAAGTTAATAAAGCAAGCAAGCAAGATGAAAACTACCGAGCGTTGCTGTGTGTATCGGAAGCAAAAAACGACGATCACTTCTGGATTGCAAAAAAAAAAATATCACCAATCTAGCAAAGCAAGATGTCTTGTGGGGTAAACGACCAGCAAGCAGTCGTGACTTCACTGCGCGCTTCGCCGAATTTCCCATAGCCAGAGGTAGGAAAGCAAACTTTACACGAAAAGTCGCTGAAGGAGTAATTAATAAACGTGGTGTTGGAACAATGAAGACATTTTCTTAATTTTTTTTCGCTCGCCTATTAGCATGCTCGCTTGCATATTTGCCTATTCATACATGCTTGGGCGATGGTCTTTTGGTTTAATGTTCTTGGCTCGGATAAAGGATTTAATCTTGTTTCGTGTGGAAGAGGTTGCTTTTTTTTCTCTCCTAAAACCATGAAGTGTTTCGATTCGGAAATTTGCTATTAATAGTTTTCATTCATTCTGAGAGGTTGATTGATTTGGAAGAGGGCGCTGGAAGAACGTTCAGGTTGTTCGTAACGTCATAAAAGAAATTGGCTGCGAGAAAAAATTCAGCAACAGACGAAGTATTGGAGACATGGATTTATATGTGCTAAAATAAGCAGGTTAACTTTTTGTTTGTTACGATGGAAATTGGAAGTACACGATGGAATGATTAATTTATTTCTCACAATTTCTGTCTATGGATCGATTTATTGCACATACAAACGCGCACCAAAGAGGCTCAGCAAAGGGCAGCTGGGGGGCAATCCCCCAAGAATCCTTGGTATTCCCACATATCTGCTTGCTAAGCATAGAAATCGCAACTGCAATTTTTTTTCATCAAAATTGAATGATTGTATGAAGATGATTTTTTGTAACAAATTTTTCCTAAGTGTAATATTTTCTGGTTATTTATCAACTGATTTTTTTTAATGTTAAAACGTGGCAATAAAGTATATGGCAACTTAAAACTTGAAAAAACAATATCTCATCTTGAGCTCGGCTGCAAATACAGCTTTTGCATTTATCACGGCAGATATGGGTAATCCGAATGTTTCATTCGTATAAGTAGGATAATATTATAACCTTCTCCCCAGGGAATTAAATCCTGGCTGCCCTAGTGTAGTGACACACTGACAAAACTATCACCGATGGAGGCTCTGGTGTGTTTTTAATTGCTCCAGATGATACCCCTTGCCAAGGCAAATTCAGTGCAGGAAAAATAGCCTCCAACTTCACCTGCGAGCTACGTGCTATTTTGGAGGCACTTAATATGTATAGGACCCTTCCCACTACTAAACAGGCACAGGGGCTAGTGATTTTCTGTGACTCTAAGGCCGCCCTCCAGGCAATTTCAAAGGGGCACTCTTCTTTCGCCCATGAAATCATCTCAGGTCTTCAGGAGATCCAGGCTATGAACAAGACCTGTACGCTTCAGTGGATACCTGCACATGTCAAAATAGCAGGCAACGAATATGCTGATAAATTAGCCAAGGAGTCCAGAGAACTTAATACTAACAACAACAGCGTCTATCTCCAAGATGCAAACGCAATAGCGAAATCTAAACTTAGAGATAAATCAATCCAAGTGAAACACCAGCTTTGTGAAATAAATACAAGTCGACCAATGACAAACTATAACCAGGCTGAGAACCGGCCATCACAGGGGCATGAAGATTGATGGAGAGGGTAGAAGGGTGTATAGAAACTGTTGCAATTGCCCAGATACACAGCTTACACCTTGTCATATCTTTGAGTGTCCAGCAATAAGGGCGAACCTGAGAGAAATTGGTGTATTGCCGTCACTTGTAGACCTTTATGACGATAACATCCAACAAATCGCAAAAGCAGTTATAAGGATCCATGGAGTTATTTAGTTCGGCTAAGTCATAGACACGACAAAAAAAAAAAAAAGGTAATCTGAATGTTTCATTCGTATAAGTAGGATAATATTATAACCTTCTCCCCAGGGAATTAAATCCTGGCTGCCCTAGTGTAGTGACACACAGACATTTAATCAGAGCAGTTGAATTGGCAGTAAATAACATTAAACAACCTAGCCACTTTACTTATAGAAGATTACGATCGAGGTCTCTCCCCCCTCACATTGAACTTTAAGTACTGTTTCTTTATTTCATGACGGCGTCAAAACGGGGAGGTTTCCAACTTCAAAAGAAAAGAAGACAATACAGATAAAAAATTAAAAAGAATAATTGACTTTAAAACAAAATTCAAGTTAAACTTAGCTGCCAATCAAACTTTTTTTTTGCTCAGTGGGCTTTGAAATCGGTTCGATTTTTTTTTAAAGTTATGCATCAAATTCAAAAACTGAACGATTAATTTTAATTAGTGTGCCAAATGTGCTATTCATATTCAGCGCCTCGAGGAATCAAATGAAATATTATTTTAAACAATGAAATAGTTTTTATATTTTTATTTCGCGATTAGTAACATCTGGGTGTCTTAATAACGTTTGATGGAGATTTTTTTTAACAAAAATTTACACATTATTCTTATAATCAGAAATGCGAATAAATTTTGGTGGAACTAAACTGAATGCATATTTATGTACCTGGCACGTTTGGCATCCACTACAGGCACATTTTTGTCTCCTCGTTTTTGAAATCGAAGGGAAAAAGAAGTAGCTTATTTTCAAAGATAGTATTCTTAAGTTGTACAAATCGTTTTTAAAAATTCTAAATGTGCATACTATTTTTCTAATCAGAAAAATGCTTTCAACATAGCCGAATTGATCAGTCAACGATTAGGAACCCTTATCATTCACCCTGACCCAGATGATTGAATTGATTGCACGACAGGCAATTTTTTGCCTCTTTTTTTCAAGGTGATGATTTTGAGGGAGAAGACTAAAAGCACTAGTTTATTTTCAAAAGCCATATTTTTAAGTTACACGAACAGGGGTCTGGCCAGAGGAAATTCAAGTCCGTTAACGGACCCTTCACAAAAATACGATCAAGCAAAACGGACCCTTCACAAAAATACGATCGAGCGAAACGGACCCTTCACAAAATGCTGATCAAACAAGACAGACATTTCACACATTATTCATTCAAAAAGCAAATCTGAAATCAAAATAAGGCATAGCATATTTCTGCGTAACAACTTGCTGCACACAACTTGCTGCCAATTTTGCGGAAAAAAAAAGTCGGCACTTCCTGCCTGCCATACTCCAGCAAGCGATAAATCTTTAATGTAAAATGTAGTATTCTTTGCTGGTTTCTTTTAAAGAAATTAACAACTTAAAAAAGGTAGTTGTTTTGCTTTAATAGTTTAGCTTGTTTTTTTTACCATATGCAAATCAAAGTGGCTTGCTGCGATGTTGCTGTTATAGATTTCTCTGAAAATGCAGATTAAGGATTTTTCTCCCAGCTCTTGACTTGAACGAAAAGGAAATAATAATAACAGCAATTATCAACAGAATGAGCTTAGAACTGCTAACAGATAGCTGGGGTTGGAGAAGCAATTGAATTGCTTCTGGTAGTGCGATCAGCTATTTAAAATTATCAGCTATTTAAAATTATCGCCATCTGAGTTTTTTGGTGCAACGACGTTTTGACCTTATTTTGGCATAAAATTATCTGGATTTTTTTTTTTTTGATGCTTACAGGTGTGGCGTTTCGGTTATATACAGGAATCAATGTATTTTTTCATCTGTTAATATTGGAAGCTCGGTTTTGTCCGTTTTGCTACAACTCCCTACTTCCGTATTTTTTTCCTCCGAATTTTCGGCGAATATTCGGTTATCATTAATAACATTCATCATACAGATCAAATGAAATGTAATTCTAGTATTATTCGACTTTAAAAAATTATTTTATTTACAGTTTTTATAATTTTAATGCTTTTATTTTGAAAATGCAATCTCTGCATCCGATATGAAAATCGAATTTTACTTATTTTTCAAGCTAATTACTCTTTATTAGGAGGCAAATAAATGAAAATTCGCTTTATTTTTTGTTCAAATCATTATTTAAAATTTTTTAAAGCAAAATTAACTGCTCTTTTATGAGTCTAAATGCTAAACGCTGAATGGATCGTTTCATTTTATTTTTACATTTATTGTGTTAATTGTCATTTATAATATGTTTTCAATAGACCTTTAAAATGCAATTGTAAAAAAATATAACAAAAATAAATTCATTTATATTCCGTTTTTATGCGTTTGATGCCATCACTTTGAAAACTGCAATCTCTTTGCATCCGCTACAAGGAATCGGATTTTTCGCATTTTTTATGTTTAATACGCTTTTTTAAGAGGAAAATAAATGAAATTCATTTTTAGTTTTCATTTAATTCAAAAAAAAAATTTTTTGCATTTTTTTTTTTCAAAATTGTTTGATTTTGACAAAATTATTTGATTTTTCACAAAATTATTTAGTTTTTCACAAAAAAAACGGACCCTGTGAAAAATCCTGGACAGACCCCTGACGAATCATTTAAGAAAATTCTAAATGTGCATACTATTTCTCTAATCAGAAAAATGCTTTCAACATAACCGAATTGATCAGTCAACGATTAGGAACCCTTATCATTCATCCTGACCCAGATGATTGAATTGATTGCACGACAGGCAATTTTTTCTCTTTTTTTCAAGGTGATGATTTTGAGGGGGAAGACTAAAAGCACTAGTTTATTTTCAAAAGCCATATTTTAAAGTTACACGAATCATTTAAGAAAATTCTAAATGTGCATATGGGCGATTCTCTGTAAACTGGTAATTCGCTGTCCGGACCGAGTATTTTAAAAATAATAAAGTGTAATAAAGTAATTATTGCTCTTAATACAAGTAAAGCATTAATACTTCGTGGCCCAATTGTATTTGGAGCGGTAACTATTTAATTTTTTATTCTATAAATTATCTAAACACCAAAAACACAGTCCCCTGGCTGTCCCAATCCAATAGTTTAACACTTCAAGGCAATATTTCAAAAAACCTATTAACACTACATAAATTTGGCAATTAATATATCTAAAAATAGAATTATGCAACTATATCTTTTTTCTGAAATAAGCTCTAATTACGTATTTCTAAAACTTAAAATTGTCATGTAAATTCTGTCCGGAGATTTTTCAAACAGTCCCCTGCCACAAGTTCGAGGCTCCAATAGAAATAATCTGTTACCCTTGCAAATGTTTTTGTCATGAAGTTTAAAGTAGTCAGGCTGAATTTGCTGAAACTGCTGAGAACGGTGTTGAAACGATACTTTGTTTAGTTTGAGAGCCACATTTGTGATGAAAGTATGCATCAGGGTCGTTACGAAAACAGTCCTCTGGGAAGTGATTTTATTAATGCCAATTAGTTTAATTATGAAACATATTAGTTATTATATCCACGATTTGTGCCTGAATTTATAGGTAGTCTCGTTACCACTTATGTTCCAATAGTTTTGCAGATATTACGTAACAAAGAGCAAAAACACAGTCACATGGCACAGTCCCCTGCCTCGTTATACTAGGAAGGGGACTTACCCCTATCATGATTTATCAGAAAAACACAAACTTCAATTGGCCCTCTTTCAAACCAAAGTAATAGATTCAATTTCTGAGCAATAGTATTATAGTTATACGAACATTTCAAAAAACCATGCCCGGACAGATTTCGTGTGAAAAATGACGAGTTTACAGAGAATCGCCCATATTATTCTTGTAGTCCAGAAAATATTTTCGACGCAATGAAATTGAGTGAACAATTGGGCACCCTGACCGACCACTCATCCTGACCCAGGTGATCAGCGGCGTACGCAGACAAATCATTTCAGGGGGTGCTGAGCCGAGACTCTTTGGGAGGAGGGGGCGGGGCACCTCATAAAATGTAGCTAAGGAAAGTAAATGTTTCGAATTTGTGATATAAATGCTAATTAAATGTGACAAAAGTACATCACTGAAAAAATATTATAATTTCTTTAAAAAAGTAAAGCATTTTGATGTAAACAGAAAATGATAAAATTAAAATTTGAAATTTTTTTCGTCCTTGGCGGATGTGTTCCTAAATCAAATGCTTGCAATATTTCAGAAAATTTGTGTCTTAATATCGTTAATTTTGCTATTGATTTTACTATCATTCCTATTATTGGGTTTCAATGATGAATGAACAAGCATTATTCTGCGTTTCTGAAACATCTATTTGATATAAAAACTATGAAAATTGAATTGAATAAGATAATCATACAAGTGATATACAGTAAAATAGACGAGTCAACCCCTTTAAAAAAAATCTTTTTTTTCCCTTTTAATTTTGTCTCATACTTAATTATTTGACTTGAAAACTTTTCTGATTTTGCGATTTTGGAAAGAAAGGAAGGGGAAAAAAAGATTAAAGTTTAAATGAAAAAAAAATTCGTTTCGGAAATTTCGGAGGGGGCTGCAGCCCTATCAGCCCACCCCCTGAGTACGCCACTGCAGGTGATTGAGTTGAACGAAATTCAAATTTTTGTCGCATCATTTATGAAGTTGAAGGCTAAAAGAACCAGCTTATTTTCAAAAATCAGATTCTTAAGCTGTACAAGACATTTTTAAGAATTCTAAATATGCATACTATTCTTCTAATCTGAAAAATGTTTTCGACGGAGCCAAATTGAGTTAACAATTGGGTACATTTATCATTCATACTGACCCAGCTTATTGAGTTGAATGTACGACAGGCAATTTTTTGTGCCTTCATTTTTTAGGGAGATGATTTTGAAGGTGTGGGCTAAAAGCACTTAAAACCATGTTTTTAAGCCATACGAATCATTTAAAAGTTCCAAATGCGCTTACTGTTCTTGTAGTCCGGAAAACAATTTCGACGGAACCAAATTGAGTGAACAATCGGGCACCCTGACCATTCATCCTGACCCAGGTGATTGAGTTGAATGCACGGCAGGTACATTTTTGGCTTCTCACTTTCCAGGGTGCTGATGGAACAAACTATAATAACCGTGGCGGGAAAGAAAAATTCGCCTGCACGTTTCGGGGTAAGATCACCTGTCGAGGCACATTACCCATACTGCCATTCTTCTCTTTTGCACACAGAGAGGCGATTCATCTTGGAAATTGCTAATTGGAAGGTCAGATCGAAAGAATGAAGTGCGTGTAATATTAAGATATTATCTCGTTTTTTTGTAGCTCAACCTTTTTATTTTGGCTTTTTCTGCGGTGTGCAATTACTTGGAATCGAACTGTTAAGCGAAATTTTGCATGAAAGGGCAGTCCAGTTGCTCAGGGTAATTTGAGCCATTTCGGTTAGCTTTGCCCAATTTCAATTTTTTTAGTATGCCTGAGCCTAACACAAGAAAAACTAAAAGGTCCACTGCTGCAATCACCTAGCAAGATCATTAAATAAGTTTTATGGGCGATTCTCTGTAAACTCGTCATTTCCCATACAGAATCTGTCCGGGCATGTGTTTTTGAAATGTAGTTATACTAGGCAGGGGACTGAGTATTTGCACTTCGTTACGTAATATCTGCAAAATAATTGGAACGTAATTAATTTCGAAATTACCTAAAAATTTAGGCACAAATCGTTGGACATAACTAATATGTCTCATAATTAAACCAATTAACATTAATAAAATCACTTCCCAGAGGGTTGTTTTGCAACGACCCAAATGCATACTTTCATCACAAATGTGGTTCTCAAACTAAACTAAGTGGCGTTTCAATACCGTTCTCAGCAATTTCGGCAAATTCACATTGATTACTTTAAACTTCATGCCAAAAAAACATTTGAAAGAGTGACAAATTGTTTCTATTGGAGCTTTGAATTTCTGGCAGGAGACTGAGTGAAAAAACTCCAGAATTTACATGACAGTTTTAAGTTTTAAAAATACGTAATTAAACCTTATTTCATAAAAAAGATATAGTTGCATTGTTTTATTTTTAGATATTAATTGCCAAATTTATGTAGTGTTAATAGTTTTTTTTTGAAAGATTGCCTTAAAGTGTTAGACTATAGGATTGGGACAGCCAAAAGTTTTTGGTGCTTAGATAATTTGTAGAAAAAAAATGTTACCGCTCCAAGCACAATTGGACAGCACAGTATTAATGCTTTACTAGTATTTAGAATGTTAATTACTTTATTACACTTTCTTATTTTTAAAATACTCGTTTACAGAACTCTTATATTCTTTATTTGAAAAAAAAAAAAAGGCGACGTTTTACACTGCTCATTGTATCGCTAAATAAAACCTTAGGAAGCAATTTTTGAAGTTGTTGAAAGGGCTGCATTTACATTGTGCTATTACAAGTAATAGAAATAGTGTGATCATAGCCACATGTTTTTCCGCAATCTTCCAAGCAAAAACCTCAAAAATTGTCGGGTACAGCCAGAACTTAGTCTTTTTTTATCACCCACATTATCTGGATGTTAGGAATTTTTTAAACCACTTTATTGAATCTTCTTTTTTTGTGAAAACGAATGTGATTCATATAAGGGACACTGTACATAATTCGCGTCACACTGTCACATATTAGTTTACAGACCTTTTACTTCAAAAACGTACATGCTATGACAAATTTATTTACATATTAGTTTTTAATTTTTTTTCTCTCAAAAAATACATTTGAGCTGGGCAGTTTTCTTTACTTGCCATAAAAGAACATTACAGGGACAGTTTATATTACACTTAGTTGCATAAATAGTACGTATTCTTGAAAGAAAAAATTTCCAGCGATATTTTTTTGATTTCGAAAACTTTCAAATAATAATGCATCTCAAAGTAAAAAAATAATTAATAAAGCATTATTAAAAAAACTGTTGTCCAATTGATTTTTGTATGAATAATAGAATTCGTATTGCAACGCGAAAAACTATTTTAAACCTCTCCAAATTAGCTACGTGCCTGTAAGAAGAAGTTACAGTCAAGTAGATTATACAGTCCCATATAATATAGCAAAACACGCTGAAAGAAATTTATCTTAAAATACAAAGTTACCTCAAGAATTATCCGCCTGAAAAAATCGCAAGGTAGCATTCAAAAGAAAAATCTTCCATTTGAAAAGAGCGGCTAAAGGAAAAGTAAATGAGTGTGAAAACATAAAACGCAGTATTGTCACAGGCTACGGGCAGCATTTATTCACTGAATAGACTTTTTCGCCGACGCCCAGGTTTTAGACACCCTTCAATTATGTTAATAAAATGGAGCCATGAACAACTTACTTAATTGAAAAAGGAAAGCAATTGTCCCAACTAAGATGGTTATTAGATAACAAATGTCTCATTGTGGCTGCTCAGGGCTTTTGTGCACCGATGTTACACCGAATTAACCGTTTTATATGAAGAATTCTATTCTTGGTAAGAAGATACTTCTATTAGAGGGAATAGTTTTCAAGTATGAGTTCGGGTCGTTAGTTTTTATATAGATGCTGTATAGTTCTTTTTGAAATTAGCTAATGATAAATTTTACGCGTTTGTTATATGCAATATGTTTTCTATTATTGAAAAAAAGTTCTGGTAGGAAGTGAAAGTGTACAGCTAGTATGGTGCTTGGGGGGGGGGGGATATTTCTCCTCAAAGTATCTGATTTGTTCGGTTTTAAAATGAAAAAAACATTTTTAAAAATGCGAAAAAGGGCTTCAAATTCGCAGCAGTTAAGCTTAAAAAAAAAAGAAGGTTCTCTTGATATAAGAAAAAGGTATGTTTCTTTAAATAAAATTATTTTTGCTCAAAAGGATATTTTTCTTAACATCAAACCTGCTTAGTTTGCTGATGGATTGCTGGATAACTAGATGCATTGAAGTATTGAATATACAGTCAGATTGCATTGCATGGATCGGTTTGTTCTTGAATCGCTTTTAGTAATGATATGGCAATATTTGTCATCATTTTTAATGGTGCGTGGAATTTAATGAGCTTTAAAAAGATAGCTAAGCTACGCCAAAGTAAATTTTCAATAGGTTGTTCAGTCGAGTTTAAAGTTTCTGGTTCATTTATTTATGGATTCTTCGGATGGTCTTGCACTTGCAGGAGGCATTCGTCAATGTAGTACGTTAAATTACAGAATTTCATGATTGTCTAAGACAGCGTTTCGGTATTTTTTTTTTTTTTTTTTGACCTCGCAGACCAGTAGAAAGTTCAGCAAAAATCGCGGACCGGTGAGTTAACTTTTTTAGTTTGCTTCTTCGTTTTTTTTTTTTATTTTAAAAGAAAAAAAAAGACTCGTCGACGGTTCTAATAAGTTCACAAACCGACAAGGGGGCAAGTTTTCTTTTTTTTGCAAAAAAAAAAAAAAAAAGAATAAATAATGAAACTTTTCTTTATGTTATAGAAAATGTTACCAAAAGTTTAAATGTAAAGATAAGAAATAATTGGAGGACGCAAAATATCAGTGAACTAAGTCCATGAAAACCATTTTTGTGCTACAGAGGTTCAAAGATTTATTTCATTGCAGTGGCCTACCCGTTGACTTTTTTTTTAATTGTAAATGTACCGTACATTATCTGAACTAAGACTTGGTCATTAGTCCACAAATTGTTCATAGTTAGTACATGATATTGCGATGCTAATTCTAAAATGACAAAAAACGGACTTGATTCACTTATATTCTGAACCCTCCAATTACAAATAAAATCAGTAATTAAAAAAAGACTCTGAAGAAAATTATAGAACACCATGCAAATTTATCAAAAAATTGGCCAGGTTTTCACAAATTTTAAATAAGGATTTTTTTTAACGCGGACGAGCAAAAATTTCTGAAGACCGGTCGAATTCTTCCCACTGATGACCGATGGCGGGAAAACCGTTAAACCTTTTTTGTACTTGAAATAGTACTTTAACCCTCGTGGGTCCCTTCCATTTCAGTTTCACTCAAGACCCTTGGGGTCATAAACGACCCCAGTGCTTCCTTTAATTAATTTATTATGATTATTGAATGTTACATGCATTATTTAAGTTCACACACTTTTTAATGCTAAAAAAATAAAAATAAAAAGACACAATCAAAGTAAAATTTAGTTTATGCATTAAAAATTTAAATTTTAGAGCATAACTTACAATAACTGTAGATTTATTTACAACTGTTACAGACCTGAAAAACATGATTTTTTGCAAGTGAATTTCAAACACTTATGACATTTTTCGATGCATTTTCTGTCCTGTTCTCTTGGACAAAAGTTGCAACGTCCTCTTTTTTTGGCATTCTGGGGAAGTGACCCCAAGGGTCTTGTGTGCAAAAAATGAAATTCGGGAAAAATAAAACACAATAATAGCATTATTTTGAATATAAAACTAGAAGAATAAAAGCTATAAAATGCCATTAAAAACAAAGGGTTGATTAACAAGATATATTAAACAGAAATTGCATTGGGGTCACATATGACCCCAAGGAACCCACGAGGGTTAATATGTACCTATGGGATGCCGTTGAAATATTTGTCAAGAGCCACTAATGACACACGTGCCATGGGTTCGCCATCTCTGATCTAGTGTCTCCTCATTGGGGTTTTAAAAAGAAATGCTTTGTGACACAATGTATCAAATATTTTATCCGGTGTAAAAGCTTGGAAAGATTTGAATTGTTGCCAAAACCCTTCATAAATGACAGTCATCCGTGGCAAAACTCGCCCACTTCAGTCGTGTTTCCAAATTAGTATTCTATGAAGTTCACTTTAATCTGTTTACTTCGACGATTTGTCGCTGGGTTAGACTGCTTTGACGTTGATACGAAGGAATTTTGTTTTTCTTTCTTTCTATTTTTTTTCTTTTTAAAGTTGCCTGGTTCGGTTCTAACTGATACTATCTGAAAGTTTTCATCTTAAGTCCTATTTCTATGCTGCTCTTTCATTATGTGAGAATTTCTCCCCCTCCCAGGCAGAGCCCTTGGTTTTAGCACATAGTGCCAATCCTACTACAGTAACTCATTCATATATAAAGACTCATGATTTCCTCCTCCCCAAGATGAATTACAAGTTATTAAAAGTTGTTTAGCTAAAAGTCGTTTAAATTAAAAGTTAACATTGTTTAGATCTTAATACAGGTAGAATGAAATCCTTCTTGCCCCTTTATACTTCAAAAGCACATAGTCCAGCAGAATTTTATTATTTTATTATTCCATCTCGAATGGATTTTTTTCATCTTAATAAACAATCGGAACCACGGAAACTGAGCATCTTTTCTTCCTTCTTCCTTTCTAATTATTTGTTTCCGAATCTATTTTTATCTGCCGGGGCCACCCAAAAGCGAAAATGAAAGTTGACTTTTCCTTTGTTGAGGTTGAGCGTTTGGCGCTCGCGCTCCCGAGCTCAACGCATCATTGCACACCAAGTTGTAGGTTTTTGTCACGAAATTACAGCTGAACGTAATCACCGTGGCGGCCTTTTAAGAATGGAAAATAGTAATAAAAAGGGCCAGCTCACACACACACACTTGGGGGAAGAAAAAGTATCGCAAAAGGCCCGAAACGAGTAATGCTGGGTCGGAGAAAAAAAATTAGAGCCGAAGGTATGGAAACGCAGGGAAAGGTCAGAGAACTCTGTCCACTATCGTTGTTTGGAAGCTTTTTCGGAAGGCATTTTTCTGAGTATTTATCGGAACTTTTTATAGATTTCTTTAGGTAATATTTTAGGTTTACTTATTTCTGTTGCATTTAAGATTTTGCCATCGGTAAGTTTGAAAAAAAAAAAAAAAAAAACTGCCATTTGGCTAAGGAACTGCTTAAGCAATAAATAAAGAGTTGTAATAATGTTTTTAACAATAATGTAACTTTTCATTTGATATCAATTTTTTTATTTCAGTAATTAAAAGTCTGCTTATATATGGCTCATACTTCATATATTGACACTTGCATGTAATTTAACCAGGGTTGCCACAGGCTACTTAAATGCTACTTTTTGCTGCTTTTTTTGACTCTAGGCAACTTTGGAGACTTATTTTGAGCACAAACAGGCTAAAAAGCAACTTATTTTCACAGGAGCTACTTTTTTGGAGGCTTCTTTTTTTTCCAAAGCAAGTTTTCATTCGAAAATCTTGATTTTTGTTCGCTCTATTTGATTTTATTTATTAATTTGAAACCCACATTATTTTTTATTCTTATTTCTTTGTCACCTAAAAAAAGAACATTCCTTTGCCTTTATTATGGACATATCCACTATTATTTTTCTAATTAGCAATCTTGGTGGGGCTTAGATTTTGGAATAACTTCTTCGCTACTTCAGCTTTTGGGTATAAAGTGATTTGCTTAATAGCTATAGCTACTGAGGAGGGGCGGGGTGGATCTATTTATTTGATATATATTGGGAAAAAATCGGCTCAAAGTTTAGTAGATTGAAGAAACTGACTTATTTAAGACTAATAAACAGCTGATTAAGTAAAAATTTATTTTTAGGTACTTACAGACATTAAGCACGAGCTTCGCTTAAAATTCTACACTGTTAGAGATTTCGATAATTGTGCACATCTTGTAATTTTAATTATTTTGGAATTTGACAGCTATTTTAACATAAGCAAACTGAAGCATATTATATCCATAGTTCTTTTTTTTCAACCTTGACTTTTATTTTTTATCGATTGTAATTACTTTTTTGGTGGGATTGATTAAAGTTTTTCTATATTTTAAAGAGCATATTTATGTGCAATTTTCAACTTTGTGTGATCTTCTACATTGCGAAAAATGAGAATCCTTTTGCACAATTTTTGGGAGTTTTTTTTTTTTTTTTAAGTATGCATGAAAGCTTTGCTGAAAGAAAAGTACATAAAATGTATTCTCATTTTTACTAAAACTTTTATTTAGAAATTAAAAAAAAGCCCTGCAGTCATTTTAAGCATGATTATTCACTTGCCACAAAAAGTACTGAATCGCTAATTTTGTTTCAATGTTGTCAAGTTTTGTAATATTTGCATTTTATTTCTGATTATTTTCAAGGAATTAAGTACTAGTTAACATTGTAATTAAGAGCTCTATTTCTCCACTTCAGACTTCCATCACAAGTCCTCCCTCACACCATCTTCTGTTGTAGAACCAATATGTGGAGTTAGGGCCGAATTGAAGGGGTGGGTGTTTAGGGTTCAAACCCCTTCCAAAAATTTTTCAAAACTATTTAAAAAATGCTTTTTATAGTTTCTCATTGAAAAAATTATTATTGCTGTTTTGTTTTAATTTTCTTATTTACTTTGAAACTGCGATTAAAAATGAAATTATTATTATTGAATAATTGTACAAATTAAGTGTTTTTTCTGCAGTAATTATTTTTATTGTAGTTATTGCAAACATACCTTAACAGTACACCTTTCCCTGGAAATTTTTAATACCACTAACAGAACTCCAAAATTCTTCAAATTTGAAAGAACTAAACTCTATTTTTAACACATCTTATCAGTGTCCCTCGTGAAATGGAAATTTTAAAAGTACTCCTTCGAATGCGCGTATATGAGTAAGTCCAGATTTTTTTTTCTTCATTGAAAATATGTCTTTTTCCATTTTTCATGTTAATACCCTTTTAACCTCCACTGTAATAAAAATCAACAGAATATAGAACATGAAATCAAATTCTATTGACTTTATATATTTCACGAGGATTAGGTTTGGTAAAACACTCCCCCAAACTAAGTTCTGGTTAGGGTCCTGTGTGGAGCATTACATTAATGAAGAAAATTAAAAAATGTTGAAACAAAAGAAAGTGAGCAAAAAAAAAAAAAAAAAAGAAGAAAAAGCTGAACTGAAAAAAATAATCAAAAAATCGGAGGAAAAATCAAATTAGTATCAACTTTCTGTCAAAAGTACTGCTGTACTTTCAAGGTCCTAGTTAATGTTAAACTAGTTCTTGCAACAAAAGACCACGTAATTTTTTACACTAATAATGTTGCTTTACTGCATCCTCGTAACAGCTACTGGCAGTATTTTATTTAAAATTTGCTTTATTTATATTGATTTTTCACTGTATTCTCATCAAAATAGTTGAATAGAATTAACTGTAGTTATGGGGGAGGGGAGCACTTTCTTTTTTAATAAATTTTGGCAATTTTTTTTTTAATTTTGTAATTTCACATTTAGTTTAAATTCCTCCACAAAACAGATGGAGACTTTTTACAAATGTTAAATTTTCAGCTGTACTATTTATTTCTTACTTCATTTATCTGATCATGAATACTGTTTTCTTGAAACTTTTTCAATTTTGGGGACTACTTTTTTTGCAACTTTTTTAATTTTGAGACGACTTTTTTGCAGCTTTTTATATTTTTTTGGATACTTTTGCTACTTTTTTTATGAATTTTTCCTGTGGCAACCCTGTTTAACTCATCAGCATAGCAATGTCAATCAAATATGATTTTATATTCAGTGATATAAAAGTTTGAGCTATTTTTACCAATGCAATGGTTCTATCAATAAAAGTCTAAAACAGTTTGTCCATACTTTGCAATGAATATTATACTCTTTGCATATGACAGAGAAGGCAGTGCCGAAACCTTTAACCATTAGCTGATATTGCGCATCCAGAATGAAAGGAGCACTTTCTTAACTAGGATTAGTACTAAAGATGCGCCCCTTGCATTCTTGGTGTGCGATATGATAATATGGTGCCAAAGATATGTAAGATTTTACTCACATGCGAGAAAAAGGGCATTTGACTATCGTCTCGTATACTGACATCAATATACGAGGAAGCAGCCTCTTCCGTTCAACAACAATATATAGTAGTTCAGTTCACGAGAGTGTTCAGTTTTTGGTTAAGGAAGGGGTTATAAATGTAACAAAATGGCACTGCTCACAATTAGTAGTTAGTATGCTTGTATAAGCTGATATAAACGGCCTAGCTTAGGACACCAACATGAAGCAGCCTCTCTTTGATGCTTAACAACAACAATGATACTCTTTATATTTGTCTGCGTGCTAGCACGAAACATCATTGTCGGAATATTTTGGCCCATATGACATCACTACGATGTATGATCCTCTAAAGTCCAACAATCAGTTTGCGTTCACAATTGGTTGTCTGAGGATATGAAACACCTCTAACCAACAGGCATGTTATATCAGCAGTATTTTAAATTGAACAATAAAGCATTTTACAACGAAATAAAAATTCAGTTTTTTTTATTTCACAAACTATTATTGTTAAAAAATGGATTAAAACAGTTTTAGATGTGTTTACAAATGTCCAAACTATTATTCAACTTCGCAGAGATGGCCTATGACTCCTCCTTTTTTCAGGACTGTCCATTTTTAGGAAGGGGTGATACGCAGATGAAAATTGAGGAATGGGATTCACAATTGCGGCATTGGTTATAAAGCTTGAATACGTCACCTTGCTTACCTTTAATTGGTTTCCCAATTTGAGAAATTAGCCAAAGAGGAAAATATTTTTATTTTTGCACAATCGAGAAAGATTTCTCATTGGATACAAGAAAGTAGGTGGGTCTTGGTTTTATATCTTTCCGCAGCCATTGGCCATTGATTGCAACGCCTCCAACTGTTCATTTAAATTTAAAAACAAAATGGTAACATAAGGGTTGCAATAAAGAAAGCAAAGACTTTTTTTCACTTCCTCGCCAAATGCAGGTGTGGCTCGAAGAATTATTTAATATTTCATAAAACTTATCACTTCGCCAAAATGTCGCTAAACTTGCAAATATGGCACACTGGAGATTTTTTTTTCTTCTCTACCTATTTTAAGGAATGGACTCGTTTTCTCATTTGATTGACACCGGCCATCTAGTCGCGGTTGAATAATAATTAAGTATGTTTATAAAAAATACGTTTTTCCACAATGCGAAATTTCGACTTACGCTAGGGGTCTTGGAACGTCTCCCGCGCGTAAGTCGAGACTCAGCTGTAGTTGAAAAAATCATAGAAAAACCTTTTTGGGCACCCTTAGATGAATATTACTAAAAACAAATCAAGCCATTCTTCTTTAAACAAACGTTCAGCTTTCAGCTGAAATGAAAGGATAAATAACAAGATTCGTCCCCGCCATTTTTGCACCAAATCCCGGGTATGGACCTATAATCATGGGATCAAGATAAGAATGTAAACATTCTTTGTTACTTTTTGCATCTGATGATAACGATAGGACAAGATGTATTTTGTGTGTGGATTTTCTCCGTCACTTCGTTATTATTTATTACAGAGCTATTATTTAGATGAGAGGGAGCCACTTAACGATTCGCGTCTGGTTTTCTAATTCGACCAAGACCATGCCGTGTATTGCGGTAGAAACAACAAGTAATGATAGCTTTGCGAATCTGCGTGCTATCATAAAGCATTAAAGTAACGATTGGTGATCTGTAAATCAATAACTTCATAAATTCAAAGCATTAATGGTGGTTGGGAAATAGTTTTGGTTTCGGTTTTTCTCTTTCCGTTCGTGCTGCCTATCATTTACTCGTAAGAAATAATGTTAAAAAAATGTGAAGATGAACCGAATTCTTTCTCTCTCTCTTCCTTTTCTTTTTTTGTGTAGGAGCTTTAGTGGAAACGAAAGCACATTGAACAAAAAGTACCACGCTTTCCCTAATTTCACTTTTAATATTGTTACAAATCTTGTAAATAGTTGTGGTTTTTCCTGCCTTGCTTTATTTTCATTAGTTTTGGTTTTATCTGGCGACATGTTGCAAATGTATCTGAAGATATCACTTTTATCATCTGTATACCGGCCCTGAAACACTTTGCAGTTTTTACACTTGCCCTAACTTTAATAAGCGTGAAGACATTTTCGCGTGGTTTTTTTTTCTTATCGCTAGAATTTGTGAATGGATTGTTCAAAGTTATAAATGAAACAAAATATTCCAGGTTTTTCTCGAATATTGTCGTAATTTCTTTCCGTGTATAAATAGCTGGCCTTGAACACAAGTCAGTCAGTTGTTTTCAGATTTGATCTGGTGACTCGTTTTTATTCGCTTTGAGCGGATGGTTGTTTTGCTTTTGTAATTGCTTAATTACTGTTCACGTTAGATACGTGGAGCTGAATTACTGTTGAGAGTACAGTGTACTGTTTGCTGCCTAATTGCTGATGTTTAGCAATTGTTTTCTGCTCTTATTGTAAATAGTGTACATACTTGTAAATAAATTTATAGTTACTTCCTCAAGATTGGAATGCTCATTTGAAGAAAGTTGAAGGTGCTACGGACTCGTTACAATATATTCTTCTTTATTTGACTATGTTTCCAGGGCCGGATTTAAGATTTGGAGGCCCATAGGCATTTGAAATGAGGGGGCCCCTTCACACCATATGGATTTGATAAATGAGATTTTAAATAACTGTTATACAGTGTGCAAATACATTTTATTCATTTGAAATTGTTTTTATGGAATACATAATCAGTCATGATGATTAATTATGTTACAGGTATAAATAACGGTTAATGGTGAGCAAGGCTGAATTTGCATAGGAAGTAAAGCTCCTGCACTTGCGACATTTAATATTTTAGGCGAAATTCATGCTATTCACGTGATAAAATAAGCTGTGGGTACTTTCGGGCTCTTGCACCTCTTTTGGTAGAAATTATGCTCTGTTGATGAAAAAGAAGTTGGATGGAAGTATGAAGGTTTACTTAAGTTCTATTCGCATATTGCGTCAAATAATGTTCTTGACGTTAAGTTCAGTGCCATCTAAAGTTAAAAATGGATATCTCCAGGATTTCTCGGGGTCCCTTTAAAACTCCGGGGCCTATTTAGTAATCCGGTCCTGTATGTAGCGCAAAGATTTTGAAGCAGAATCAATCCTTTCAAGTTAAACTATTCATTGTCTTTTAAACCTTTCACCAGTACTTTGCGCACAGTGTAAAGCCCTCATCTTAACTTGATCCTCTTAAACATTTCGTAATAAACAATTCGTAATCGCGAAAATGTGACACCAACGAATCTCGATTTTCATAAAGAATCGAACAGAATGGAAAATTTCAAGACTCATACCGAACAAGAAATTTTCCGGAAGAATTACCATGCTTTTGATGATTAAACTCTCTAAAATATACTTCTCCATTTAACTAACTATCTAATTTAAAGATTTTAAAACCACCTCATTCCTTCCATGGTAAAACTATTATTTCCTTTAACCTTTCACTCGAACCTGGTGCGCAATGATTAACTCTTTAAAACTTTGTTCCTCTCTCATAAATTTTTCGTTGTTGTCACAAAACTTGAAAACGCGGTACTAAATAATTTTGGTTCATCGAAGGAACTGAACGGAATGAAAAATGCTAAGGTTCGTGTTTAACAAGATTTTTTCTAAACAAGTTACTATGTTTTTTAAAAATTTAACTTTAACATGTTTCTTCTCCATCTGAATAACTATCTGGAGAAAAGGTTTTAAAACTGCATTAGTTATAGTACCACGGTAAAACTAATTATAATGAACCTGAACATGCAACACAGCATTTAACACTCACTCAAACTTTGTATCTCATAAATATTTCGCTATTGCCACAAGACACGAAATTGTGGTGAAACACATGTCGATTCTAATAGGGAACTGAATAAAATGAAAAATTCCAAGACATATATTGCAAGAAAACTTTGCAACTACCAAGCGGTATTAATTCTTTCACGGTAAAACCAGGAGCGCCCCGAAGGGAGGTCCAGGGAGGTCACCGGGACCTCCCAAACATCTTCCTCATTCGGCAAATTCGGACAACGATTCGGCACATTCAGGGAAAGTGTTAAAATATTTTTTGCAATATTTCTTTTTTTTTTAATATACATTTGTTATCTTTGAAAATGAGAATATCCGATTAATAAAAATATATCTCATTATTTTATTGAAGTTATTCACCATTAACCAAACCGTTTCTTTCCTTGGCGCCTTTCGGTGAATTCCATAGTGTGTGTAGCATGACCCCAGACAAGACGGATAATATGTAGTGAAAATGCTGCAATGCATAAATGTTGCATTTTGAACGCAAAGAACTCTAATATTATGTGCAGCGACTTCAGTTTTTTTTTTTTTGCTTTACCAGCAGATTTTCTCATTCCTCGTACTGAAAAATATTATCTGCTTAGCTTCATTTATTTAGTTTCATTTCTTTACTTTCTTCAGTACGAAAAGAATCGACCGTCGAAATAGTTCAATATTGTTTTTCGTTTTATTTATAGTACTGACATACATCTATCTGTTTTACTTAATTTATTGATTTTGCTTGCAAGGAAGAGAATTCGTAAACGATATAAAGTTGAGTGTTTAATTTGTGGAAGTACTTTTGATGATGATTATAAACTAAAACATGAGGAACTTTGCCACGGTGGAAGACATTTCTCCGTGAAACTTGATGAAGCTCCAAAAATATAAATTTGATGTTGCAAGAAAGAAAATAAAAACTGCTTCAAGCAGCGAATTATCGACATTAACGGTTAGTTTTAAATTGACCTTTTTTTTTCCTCTTTTAATTTGTTTCAATGCATATTTTTTTACTCACTGATTTAAATCAATGGCCATAGAACTCCCACACTTGACAGCCTGAGGCAATACATTTTGGGAGCCCCTTGTTTAACGTGCACATTTTTTCATGTGCAGAATAAATTCCTTTCCGGGTCTTATGTCACAGTTGTGACATGCGTGACTTGGCGAAATCCGCCACCTACCTCAGTATTTAGAAACAAATTAATTTAAAAAAAAAATCAAAAGTGAAATATTGGTTTTGCATACATAATTTCCCTACACTGCAAAAAATGAACTGTTGTTTTTACATTATAATACTAGCAGCCGAAGTTCCAGCATGCTTTAATTTGTAAACACGTATCATATATGCAATATTTTATAATCTGTCTTGCAGTCAATATTTTAATCTGTATATGTAAGAAATCCAATCAATCGCTTTGACAATTTAGCATACAACCCCGTTGTTATTTATCAAAGTTCTTGCTTTTTTTTTTCTTTTTTTAAGTGATACCCATCGTCTTTTCTCACAAAGTAGCGGTATAAGATTTGTGTACAAACTCGTACTTTTTCATTCGGCACATTTTGAAGTTTTATTCGGCAAATTGAGAATTTTCCCCCTCCCAAAAATTTAAGCTCGGGGCGCCCCTGGGTAAAACTATTTATAATTATCTTATGACAGTTTTCCCAAGACCTGGTGTGCAGTGTGTTTAGTACTCATTTAAACTGTGTTAACTATAAACATTTCGTTATTGTTACAAAAATGAAAGTAAAAATAACTAATGTTAGTTCCTTGACGGATCTGAACGTGAAAAATTTCCTAGACTCATGCTAAACAAGAATTTTTCCGAAAGAGTTACAATGGTTACCTTAATTTAACTTTAAAAATATTCTTCTGTATTTGAATAATTATCGACCATATAAAAGCATAAAACAGCATCAATTCTTCCACTGTGAAACTATTTGCACTTCCCGAATATCTTTCTCCATTTATCCTTAACTATCTAACTGATTTAACTCCTTTCTTTAACTATCTACCGTGAAAGTTTTAAACCGCATGAATCCTTCCATGGCAAAACTATTTATAATTATCTTTCAAACCTTTGACCCACTAGAACTTGGTGTGTAACATTTAGCACTCGTTTAAACTTTGTTACTCAAAAGTATTCCGTTATTTCTTCAGAAATGAAGAATGAAACCAATGTTCGGAAGTAGCGCGCTACAAGTAGCGAAACTACTGTAGTAGCTACATTTTTTAGTAGTTTGTAGTGTATCGCACTACTTTTTAAAAAAAAGTAGCGTAGTGAGTAGCGCGATACAAAAAAATAGTAGTTTGTTGCGATTTCTGAAAACTACTTTTAAATTTAAAAAAAAAAAAAAAAATAAATAAATGAAAAAAATAAAAAAAAAGAAAACGAAGGAAAAAAACAGGGTTTTTCTTGTGACGAATATTCGTAAAAATTGTAAAAATATCTAAAAAAGGACAAATTTTAGCAAAAAAAAGGAACAAAAAGGAAAAGTAACAAATAAATTTAAAGACAATTCCTATTTTTATTCCATATTCGAATGAGGTAATTTTTTATTCTAAACCACTTTTCGAATTTTTTCGGTTGATCTTCAAACGGTGTATTCTTGTTATTTATTTATTTTTTAAAAAGTAGCGAAGTAGCAACTACATTTCAAAAGTAGTGTAGCTCGCTACATTTAAAAAAATTAGTTGTAGCTGTAGTTAACTACATTTATAAGAAAGTAGTTGTAGTTGTAGTTCGCTACGAAAAATATGTAGTTTTTCCAACCACTGAATGAAACAATGAATTTTGGTTCTCTGAAAGAACTGCACGTAAAAAATTCAAAGATGAACAGTAAATTTTCTCAAAGAATTACCATGCTTTTTCTAGAATTTTTAAAATTTTCTTCTCCATTTGACTAACTTTCTAGGATAAATGTTTTCAAACTAACTCAATTCTTACGCGGTGAAACTATTAATAAATAATAGATATCCTTCTCCATTTGACTAACAATCTAGCATGAAAGTTTTAAACCACATCAATTCTTCCATAGCAAAACTATTAATAATTATCGTTTAACCCTTCTACCAGAACCCGGGCGAAGCATTTAGCATTCATTTAAAACTTTATTCCTTATAAACATTTCGTTACTTCCACAAAAATGAAAGGGTGGAAAAACCGAATTTTTGTTCTGTGAAGGAACTCGAACAATTCCAGGATTAAAGAAGAAATTTTCCGAAAGAAATACAAACTTTCAAAATATGTTTCTCCGTTTGACTAACTATCTGACAGATATGTTTTAAAACCACATCAGTCTTTCCACGGCGAAACTATTATAAATTACCTTTAACCCAAACCAAAACCCGGCTCTAAGCATTTAGCACTCAATTAAAAATTTGTTCCTCATAAACATTTCGTTACTTCTACAAAAAAAAAAAAAAAAAAAAGGTGGAAACAATGAATTTTGGTTCTTTGAAAAAACTGAACACGAATAATTCCATACATTGCACAAGAAATTTTCTGAAAGAATTACCATGCTGTTTCTAGAACCTAATTTAACTTTTAAAATATTCCTTTTCGTTCAATTAACTATCAAGTTTTAAGGTTTTAAAACCAAATCAATTCTTCTGCAGTGAAATCACTTGTAACTCCCCAATACTGTTGTCCATTTGACTAACAATCTCACATAAAAGTTGTAAATTACATCAATGCTTCCACAGCAAAACTATTTTTAAATTCCTGTAACCCTGAAACCAGAACCCAGCGCGAAGCATTTAGCACTCATTAAAAAATTCGTTCCTCATATTCCTCATAAACATTTCGCTAGTTGAAAAGTCGAAACTGAAATTAAAAATAAAAGGGTGGGGAAAACGAATTTTAGTTCTTTGGAGAAACTGAACATGAAAAATGTGAAGATGTACAAGGAATTTTCTCAAAGAATTACCATGCTTTTTCTAGAATATTTAAAATTCTTTTCCATTTTACTAACTATCTAGCAAAAATGTTTTAAAACAGAATCAATTCTTCTGCGGTGAAACTATTTCATTCTCCATTTGACTAACTATCTAGCATAAAGGTTTTAAACCGCATGAATCCTTCCAGAGCAAAACTATAAATAATTATCTTTTAACCCTTCTAACACAGAGCCCGGCGCGAAGCATTTAGCACTCATTTAAAACTTTGTTCCTCATAAACATTCAAGGCTCCCCCCGGACTCCAAACGTGAACTGCGTTCAGACAGTGCCAAATAACCTGTTAGAATGCGATCTCCGCGCCAATTATGAGCTAATTGCCGATTCAGAAGGGGCAGGACACGCTGCAGGGAGCCCCAGGTATTCAGAAGAGCGTTCAACTGGTCAAGCGATATATTTTGCTCTCTCGCTCCATACTGTTGATCTTGATTCCCGGTAAACGAGGTCGATAATGTGTGTTGCACTTCGAAAATTCAAAATTAATGACTCGCCTATTAGACGTCTGGATCGGCTTCGATAAGCCTCGGATTGTGCTCGAATTCGAACACACACACACACACACGAACGAGAATAACGCATTCGGGTTCGTAAATATTCATGGAGTCGGGTTGCTGAGATGTTACCATTATCAGGAGATGCAGCTTTTTAATTTTTCTGTGACTGGGGATTTGACCGCTTTCTTGAAAGATGTCTCGCACAAATTAAGTTAAAATGCTGTTTATCCAAAATAAGTGGAAGTTAAACTGTTTTGAATAATCCTTACACAACGATAGCTTTGTGTCATTACAGGTGGTATAGCCTTTAATTTTTCAGTGAGTGTGGGTTCAACCGCTTTCTAGAAAATGTACGCAGAATAAAATTTGAATGCTATTGATCCAAAATAAATGGAAGGTAAATTATCTAGAATAATCCTTGCAAGACGGATAAAACTGAAATGTTAAAAGCGTTATATCATGGTAATGCAGAGAAGATATCCAAGTTTGTGTCCATTTACAATGGAAGTAATGCCTGCCATTCGGGCCATTGAGGTGGGAGTCAATTGCTTACTCCCTCCAGATTTTGGAAAAATGTAATTATGCATTTGTATTATGGTGTATGGGGAGGAGGGTTGTGTGTTATTACACTTTTCCATAATAAAGCATGCTTTTTGTGGAGAGTTTGTGCAAAAGTATCAAAAGATTTGTTTCTTTTTGACTCTGTATTACTTTCGGTTACCTCCGTTGCGGTATTGCGGTAAAAATCCAATTAAACACCAATAACTTTCTCTTTTCAATGAGCTCTCAAAGAAGTAATATAAACTTAAAATTAGTCAGAAAGTTACTGGTACCGAACTCGTAGATAAATTTCGAAATTGAAGTCACCGTCGATAAATCATATTTTAAAACATTTTTTTTTTCAATTAGTTTGGAAGGCTGGAGGCAGCTTCCCTCTCTTACCTTCCTCTAAATGCACCTACGGATCCAACAGCTTTTAACCCCTTCCAGGCTCATTTTATTTCGGGATTACGGATCAAAAAATGTCAATTTTTTTTATGCTTATTTTCATACATATCTTTTTAAACATAATAGCATCATTCGCATGCAACATTTCCTACAAATAAATGTAAAAATATCTATTCAAATAAATGAGTAATTTCGGGATTACGGATCAAAAAATGTCAATTTTTTATGCTTATTTTCATACATACATATCTTTTTAAACATAATAGCATCATTCGCATGCAACATTTCCTAAAAATAAATGTAAAAATATCTATTTAAATAAATGAGTATTTACCTGCAAAGTTGGCTTTCTGTATGGCAGAAATCATTATACTTTGGATTCGGCGCCTACTCTTATCTTAAATCTACAGCTCAAAACACTGTATAGTTATGTTATCTAGTAGCAACAATAGTAAATAAAAGCATCCGAAACCATAAAAGGGACATGTGAAATAATTCTTGAAAGACTGGTTGTGCAGTGTTAATTTTCACAGTGCTTGAGCTACACTCGGGATGAGCCAGAATGGAACATTTCGCTTGCCCGAGTCCAGCTCGGGATAAGCCGGGAAGGGGTTAAGGACAATGCACGCAAATCGAATTTTAATGCTGTTTGTCCAAAATAAATAAATGAGTCGAGAGGAAATTGTCTTGAATCATCCGTACAAGACGGATATCTCTGCCCTTGCCCTCTACGCTGAACTTTCGACTTTCTGTTTCCGTCACTTTGTAATTAGGGCCGATCTAGCTTCTGGTTTCGGAAGGGATCATTATTCAAATATGCTCTCGCAAATCGGAAGGATATGTGTGTGTGTGGGGGGGGGGGGGTCTCATTAGTACAATATTCGGGCACATATAAGGCTCTAGGACGCTTTCCGGTAATTTCGCGAAGTTGAAATCCTAAAAATTTAGTGTGATGCTAGCTTATTCGCATTGAGGGGGGGGGAGCATGACTCTCATGAACTACCCCCCTTGGATCCTCGCTTGCCAGTAATCGACATTATTGATGTTCCTTTTTTAAATTATACCAATAAAAAATCTTCAATATTATCAACATAGTGTGTCTTCAATATCAATGAACATGGCTAGTTGCAATCATTCGCAGAAGTCATAAACAGGGTCCATGGATTCTAACTATGGGGAGGGGGGGAGAGATTGAGACAAGGAACTGGAGCACTCCGATGGGAGGTCACTGTGACCTCCCAATTTCCGTACAAATTAATATGTGTTTTCTTTTTGAACCTCAGACGTCGTGTGGTCCCTTTTTGAGATTGGACTCGAAGTCTGCAAGAGAGTGCACCCCGCTGCGCTACCTTCAGAAGCGCCCCGATGGGAGGTCACTGTGACCTCCCAATAATTTCCGTACTCTGCACATTTTGCTGATTTGGCAATTTGAAGACACTATTGCAACATTGAGATTATTTGTTCTTTTTAATTCTTAGAATTTTTTTTTAGAAGATGCTTAATGTTTTTTCTCACTAAATGTTATGTATGTACGACATGTGTGTACTGTGCATGCTTGTATTTTACCATTCGGTAAAATTGGAACTTCATTCTGCAAATTGATAATTTTCCCCTCCCATAAAATTTAATTTGAGGATGCCCCTAGACACGAACTCTATGTTGGGTATAATGGTGGATTCATCTTTAGTGCAACAACGACAAATAAGTAAAATAACAACGACAACAACTAATTTTTAATTTGTTATTTTGAAACTGTTGTAGAAATCACTTGTTAGAGATGCGCCGATTAATCGACTTTACTTTTCTACTATAATCAGACGTTTAGCGATTATTCACGATCAGAATCAGCGGGTTCGGATAACAGTAGTTTCGTCTTTTACTCTAGTGTTTGTAGTAGTTCCAAAAACATAATTTTGTATATCATTGTTTTGTTCCGGTCATTCTTTCGTTCCAACCCTGAATTAAGAGCTTAGACCATTGAGACATCTAAATAATCTAAGATTGAGAGCTCGATCACGTGTTAAGATTAAAAAAAAATGCTTGCCAGAAATTGGGATTTGAATAGAAATGTAAATGGCTTACCTGGTGCTCCTTTCAGTAACAGCTGTCCATTGGCACAACTAGAAGTGACGATTGCCTGAAAAGAAAAGAAGAATAAGATGACTCTGTCTAGTTTGAAAGAAACCAAATAATAACTAACACGTTATAGGGAGGAGGGGGGCACAATTGAACGTATGTCTTACTAATATTATTTGAAGAAAAAACTTAAACCCTCAGGTGGTGGCATATCAGTCCTACCTGTATGTAAAACTTTTGGACCAATGACCCATTCCGTGTTGTTTTAGAGATTACTTGTTTTCATTGTATTAGTTATCTTCCAATTAAAGTAAGTTTTAATCTAACTAATAAGCTAAATTTAAGTACTGAAGGCTATTGTGTGAACACGCAGGTATATTTATGACAGTGTTTAAACTTTTTTATTGAATTATTTTTTTATTTTTACGAATCAGTCCTAGGGTAGATAGATGATAAAACGCGAAGGCTCTTAATGGCGGAGGGGAGGCGGGGTGTCAGCTCATTAAAAATGTTTTTTTCCCATTCTCCAGATTCACAAATGGATATGCCCCCAACAATTAACATTAGGAATAATCTTTGAAGAAAGTACACTGTTAAAAATTCAGGAAGCTTTTATGGGAAAGGTTACTGTAAAACGTAGCTTTTACCGTACAGAAATTTTTTACAGTGAATTGTACCGATAAAAAAAAATTGCGATTGCAGCGCCAATGGATCACCACGTGACTTACTGTGAAATGCAGATGACACCCTATTTCCGTTCTCCTGATGTGTCTCATTTGGTACCGTGGATAGTAAAGCAGTGTAAAAAAAAATGGGTCCCGGATTCGATCCTCGTCGTTCGTATTTCGCGTTTTTTAATTCTTGTTTTCTCTTCCTTAAAATTTAACAGAAAAAACTATTTTACGGTAAAAGTTACTGGCAAAACATGGATGCCAGTAACTTTTACAATAAAAATTTCAGGAAAATTTTTAACAGTGTAATATCAAGCAAGGGTGCCCATCCCCTCCAAAAATTTTCACAACCCTCTTGTGCTTTTTGTTTTTTATTTTCACCCTTCTTTTTTATTTATTTTTAATTATTTATTTTTTTAAAAATTATTTATTTTTTTTTTAAATTATTTTGTTTATTTATTTATTTTAAATTATTTTTTTAAAAAAATATTTACCTATTTTTTAAAATTATAACTATTATTTTTTCATTTATTATTAATTTTGTAGAAGTACTAATTATGCGCAGAATAGAATGACCTTTTCTTTTCCAGACATTCCACGCGCACACACACAAATAAGTAAATAAAAAAAGTAATAACAGAAATAATTTAAATTAAAAAACAAATTAATAAATAATTTTTATTTAAAAAAAATTTAGTAAATAATTGTAATTGCAAAAATAAATAAATAAATAAATAACTTAAATAAATAAATTTGTTTAAAAAAATCCCCCCCAAAAATTTTGATGGCGCAACTTGCGCCATAATCCCCCCCCCCCTGTGGGCACCCCTGATATCAAGTGTACCATAAAATTATGCATTAATATAGTAATTCTGAGAACACAGTAAACGCATTCATCCTAATTTTCAGCATTTAAAATATCTCTATTGGTCTATATATGTATCTATCTGCACAAATAAAACATGATAGGTTTTTCTTAAATTCACGAAAGCACTCAGTTTTCTTTTCGTATTTCAGTTCTCCGCTTTTGTTTATTCTTTTCTTTTTATCTACTCTTCGTTACTGACTATGCGAGAATATTTTCGATGTTTTTGGTGGGACTGAAGGTTAGCTGTTGTTGACAAAGGCGGCGGAACTACCAGCGCTAGGCCTGCGGAAAAATTCTTCAAATGGGATCCTCCTGCGTGTTTGGTAATAGGTTTGTCAATTTGTTCAGCGTCGGGTTCTCACAACCCATTTCCGCACAAGGCTAAGCATTCGCATCTGATACAAAGCTACAATAACTCGCTTGTGTGTGCACTTTGGGGAGTGATTCGGTGATGAAATTCCGGGCCAGTTCGGGCCTCATCGCTAGGACTGCCGAGAGAGAGAGAGAGAGAAGAGTTAACTGTGCGTCTCCGTGGCCCGAGCGATGAAAGCACTTGCTTTTAGAGACGGAAGTTGTGGGTTCGATTTCCACAGGTGCCTGGGTGTTCTTTTCTTTCTTGTCATGCGAATATTTCTTGCTTTGTCCTGGGTGTATATTAAAAGAAAAGAAGTGCATGTTGCGTTTTAGTAGCCCATCCTCCTTTTGAGGCAGTGACATTAGTTTTCCCCACAAATTAGGGACAGCACCATTGGAAAACTATGTCTCAATTGCCGAATGGTCAGATAAAATTTGTCGAGAGTCAGTTTTTTGTGAGGTCATAGTGACCTCCCATCGGAGCAACCCTACTACCAGCGCCATTCCTGTTGCAAGTTTTTTCAATGAAGTCCTGCGTGTGTGGTAATGTACTTGGCAATTTGTTCAGCGTCGATTTCTCACAACCTATTTCCGCACAAGGCTAAGCATTCGCATCTGATACAAAGCTACAACAACTCGCGTGTGTGTGCACTTTCGGTGATGGTATTCCGGGCCAGTTCGGGTCTCATCACGAGAGTCGCAGCGCTGGAGTCAGAGTTAACTGTGCGCGACGCCGCCAGATAGCGTAAGTGGCTTGCGTGCGCGTGTGAAATGAAGCGCGGCGAGCTCCGGCTTGCTTCCGTGATCGGCGCTCGCTCTCCGGAGTCATTGACCAACTCGGAACACAACAACGCGATTTCTCCGGTTCTTCTGTTCTGTTTTCGACGTTTGCTTTCGCATTCTTCTGTTCTTTTTTCACTTCTCTTCTATGTATTTTTTTTTTTTTTTTGTTCAGGGGTGCCCCGATAGGAGGTCACGGGAGGTCAGAGTCGGGGGTGTCCCGATGGGAGATCACAGGAGGTCACCGTGACCGCGCAGAAATTTCTTATAGTAATTGCAGTGCAGTAAACTTCCGATCATCCTAGGAATAGGGTGGCACGCTAACCGCGAATTATCCGAAAAATAGGTAAAAAACGATACTAGTGAATGCGATAGCTAAAAATAGTCGATAACACAAAACATACCTTTAAATTATAGCTAAAAATGATATCATTAGATGCAAAAAGTATCTTTAAAAGCTATATAAAAACGATCATAACGCATTCGCATTTTTCTGCATTCATTAAATCATCACTGCAAAAAGAAAACAAAAGTGTGAAAGACCGGCGGATAATCCGACCAAGATAATCGGGAGTTTACTGTATGTACATTAGGGTGGGGCGAAAAATAAAAAGTTTTTCAGATCAACTTCTAATAGTTGCCAAAAGTTGTCTTTGGTGATAGTTAGCTTTTGTGCAAAATTTGAGAAAAATCGGTTAATATCTTCAGGAGGCGCTGCGATTGCAAAGTTTTATCATAGCTTTTATCGGGATTTTATGGTTAAAATATGAAAAACAATGCCGTTAACTAATCTCATTGCATTTTTTTTACTCCTAAGATATCTTCAAGCATTCAAAGCGTACGAAATAACTCACAAAAAATTAATTTATATGATATATTTATATTTCAAGCATTTAAAAAGAAACAAAAACGTGAAGAAAGTGATTTTTTTTAAATATAAATACATCATATAAAATAATGTTTGTGGGTCATTTCATATGCTTTTAATGCATGAAAACATCTTTTGAGTAAAAAAACGCAAAGAGACTAGCTAAAGGCATTCTTGTTGATATTTTAACCATAAAATCCATAACAAAGCTATGGTAAAACTTTGCGATCGCAGCGCCCCCTGAAGATATTAACCGATTTTTCTCAAATTTTACACAAAAGCTAACTATCACCAAAGATAACTTTTGGCAACTATTAGAAGTTGATCTGAAAAACTTTTCATTTTTCGCCCCACCCTAATGTACATGTACATATAAATGGCCGGATAAAGCGAAGTCCAGTTTTACAGGATTTGCATTGATGAGGGTTTATTGTAAAATCATAATCTTCTCAAATACAACTAACTTCTTCAGTAGCATCAAGTTTTCCCCAGGGTAACAATAACAATGTTTTACGAAACTAGATTTTGAGTCAAAAGAACTCAGGGGCGTCCCGATGAGAGGTTGCAGGAGGTCACCGTTACTACCCAAATTTTTTTAACAGTAAATGCAGTTTTTACATACGAATGGCTGACGCGTAAAGCTAGACCTGGTTTAACAGGGTCTGCATTAATGAGGGTTACATCATAAACTTCATAAATGTAGTTGACTACACCTGTGTGACACTAGCAAAGTTTTCATAAACTAGATTTTGAGTCAAAAACACAGGGCAGCCCCGGTGGGAGATCACGGGAGTTCACCATGACAACCCAAAAATTTCTTACAGTAAATATAAATACAGTATGGGGCGTATAAATGGCTGCTTGGACAAAGCAAAGTCCGGTTTAACAATGTCTTCATTACTGAGGGTTTACTGAATCATCATAAACTTCCCAAATCCTGTTGATTTCTTCCCTAGCATCAAGTTTTTACACGTGTAATACTAATATTGTTTTCGTAAGTAAAATTTTGAGTCTAAGAACACAGGGACGCCCCGATGGGAGGTCACTGTGACCTCCAAAAATGCGTTTATTCGGAAAATTTTGTCTGACAGGTTGGCAATTTAAAAAATAATAGTACAAAATTGCGCCTCTTTTTTTTCATGATTATAATTAGGGATGCACCGATAAGCAAATTGGCCGATTACCGATAACCGATTAATCGGTTCTTGATAATCGGTCGATTAATCGGCTCAGCCGATTAATGATAAGGATGATTGTTTTTAATACTACCAATTTTACCATCACTGTTTTTTCTCTCTTATACAATTCCGAGTTTAGAAATAGTAAGTAATTTATTTCCAAGAGAAGATTTTTTTTCCATTTTCCCAATTTTCACAAAATAATTTCAATATTTTATCAAATTTCTTAGAACCAATTTTCATATTATTGTCAATAACATTCATTACCTTAACGCATTGTTAATTATGTTAATTGGACATAAAAATTCAGAAAAGGGTAAGGGAGTCTGAACTCCAATTTAGGAGTACTTTTGATTTAATTTTTTTAGTAATTAGTAGCAATTTAATTCAAGACTTTTATTCTTTGTGAAAATTAGAGGTTATCTAAAACACTGTACTGAGGAGGAAACTGTCGCCACATGAAAAATGTTGCAACATTGTCTATGCATATTTCTTCAAAGTAGGAGAATTAATTTATTAAAAACTTTATAACAACTGTGAGGATTATTATTACTGTTAATAAAATTGTTCATTGTAGTTTCTTAGGGAAGGCATACTTTAAGAATAAAATTAAAAAAATATTTTTTGGCAGATTAATCGGCCCAATTTTGCCGATTGTTAATAATCGGCAAAGTGGCCGATTAATCGGTACTGCCGATTAATCGGTGCATCCCTAATTATAATATATTTTCTCATTAGAGAAAACCTCAAACCTTATCTTAGTATCGGAAAACATGTTTTACTTTCCGTACTTGATGAACGCGAAAAAAGTTACTTTTCAGGCTGATTCCTTCTCTTTGGCAATTTTGGCGGAATTCGTCCTTGAATAACTTTCTTCGATAAATATTTAAGATCTGATGATTGCAATTAAAATGAAGTTTCAGCACATAAATTTATAAGTTATGGGAAACTTTTCCTGATAACGTTTTCCTATAAACGAGAAATTTAATTTAAAAGCTCCGATGCACTACCTGAAATATACTGAGTCATTTTTATCTCCATCTTTTTTTCTTTTTGGAAACTATTTCAGTTTGCTCGAAGCGCTTCTTGAGTTTACAGTACTGAAAGAAGAAGAAATCGCTCCTCAGAGTTCGTTCAGGGCTTAAAAAACACTTTTAGCAAAATCTTCCGCATCAGCGATTTCGACGATTTTTTATTATTGATTTGGTTCTTGACGTTTCAGTGAGGTTTGAGAAAACAAATGCGCAACTTAAAACAGTTTTTTTTGCTTTCCTTTTAAAAATAAAAAACGCAGCATATTTGGAATTTTTTGTTATCAATTAGTATTTTACTTGGCATACTTGCAAGTAGCGGACTAAAAGCAATTTTAAACTCACTCTGCTTAAAACTTTTGAGGTTAATAAGCTTTTGAAATAGCAAGATATTTACGTGCAAAAAGAAAAAAAAAGTTTTTTAGCAGTGCAGTATAGAAAGGTCTTCCAACACTCGGAAGTATATGTTATCAATTTGAACTAATAAAAAGGGTTTAAAATGCTGCAATCAGACATATCCCTCTTTATCCCCAATTCCCCAAGCGTGAAAATACTCCTTGTCATTTTATAGAGAAGTAAAGTTTATTTTGAGGATGTGAAATATACCTGAAACAATAATGATCATACTAGCAATTGATTACATAAAAAAATAGCTTTTTTAAGAATGAAATAAAAGTCGCCAAAAAAGAGCATATGTGTATCAATTTGATTTTTCACACTTAAAATGCTTGACAATTCATGTTCTATTTTTCAAAATTTAGTATATCTATGTCATGAAATAAGGAGAAATTTAATTGCCGATAGATGAAAAAGGTAGCGCATTGAAAACATCCAAATTTGGACTACAAAAAGCAGTTTTAAGAAACGATTTGAAACGAGTGATTTAATTGGAAAATACAGGTAAATCATTGACATTTTTAGATCAGCTATCACTCCGTAAATCGGCTAAGGCAGCATCAATCAGGGCACAGCGAATGGAGGGGGAAGAAGCTCACATCCCTTGGTTTTAGCACATGTTGTCAATCCTAATATGGTATTTCATATACATTTAAGAACTATTGCGGCCCCACCTCCACCTGTCAATTTCTTTTTGTGCTAGCAGTATGAGTCATACACTCTCACGGAGCGTATGACTCTCCTCAGAGGGTGCAACACTTCCATAGTGTTATGTACCACAGAGTGAGAGCTCTTTTACATAAAATAGGATAATTTATCCCATTTGAAGCAATTCTTTGGCTACCAAGTCAAAGTAGAAATCATGTGGTGCAATCCATATTCCGGGCTCATTATCCGAGTAGCCAGCCTTGTAAAAAGCAAACTTGATAACATTTTCAACCTCATGTAAACAAGTGTACAATAATTGCAAGTGTACTAACCTTTTACGTTAATGCAATTACATATACTTAGTAAAACTTCCAATGACTGTTTAAGCCGTTTAAGAGACTTGAGGAGACTAGATTACCTATAACTGCCCTGGGTATATGCATACACTTATCTATGTAATAGGGTAAAATTTCAGTTGTTAAAATCAATTTACTGTCGGCCCCGCTTAAACGAATACTGTCGGTTCCAAGAAATACTATTCGATTAAGCGGGGTATTCGTTTAAGCGGGGATCTTTAACATTGCGTCTACGATACGGTTCCAGGATGTTTTACTCGTATAAGCGGGGTATTCGTTTATCCGTTACCCGATTAAGCGGGGACGACAGTATTTGTAATAAATACGTTGATGCGAAGCCATCGCATGTGTGTGGAATGTAAGAAAATGTTAGTAACTTCTTTTTGGTGGACCAAGTGGTTCAAAATTTATCATGAATTTAAAACCAGGCAAAATTCTAATGTATAAGAAAATAACCGTTCTTAATTATTATTTAATAATAAATAAAGTCATTATACCATTAATAGGCTCTTACTCACATTGCTAGAATTTCTCATTGGGGAGGATGGGGCCATTGCAAATCAGAAACACCCCTTGGGGTAGTTTGATAAAACAGTTCTTATATCTAAGTTTATTGCCATAATAGGGTTGACAACGTTTCTTAAAATAAGGGGTTTCGGGTGTTATACACCCCGAAAAACCCTCTTTCTCTGTGCCGCTGATTAGGTTAATATCACTTGGTACTCAACTATCTCATTGTGACATTATTGGTAGAGGTTTACCATATTTGAAGGCGAGGCAAGCAGGGTATAATATTCCCCTCGTGCCCTACTTCCAAGGGCGGCTCCCTTAAAAGTACATGGAAGATCTTCTGAGGCCCAGCACTGGGGATCACGAAATAACTTAATTGTGCTGCAAAACTCCAATAGAGAATCCTCCTACAGTTTTACAATAACGTAGTTTCGGAAGTAGACATTTAGAGCAAACAATCGTCAGGTCGTTCCTTGTGTACCATTAAGACATTGCAAATTTTATTGCTGGTCACTAGTGATGCATCGATAAGCAAATTGGCCGATTATCGATTAATCGGCTGATGACAATCGGCCGATTAATCGGCTGAGCCGATTAATGATAAGGATAATTGTTTTTCTACTACCAATTTCACTATCACTGTTTTTTATTTCAAAAAAATTCTAAGTTTAGAAATAGCAAGTAATTTATTTCTGGGAGAAGATTTTTTTTTTCCATTTTCCAAGTTTTCACAAAATAATTTCAATATTTTATCAAATTTCTTAGAACCAATTTTCATATTAGTGTCATAAATATTAATAACACATTGTTAGTTATGTTAATTGGAAATAAAAATTTATAAAAAAAAGGAGGGGAGGGGGAAAATGTGGTGAACACTCCAATTTAGGAGTACTTTTAATTCATATATTTTAGTAATTAGTAGCAATTTAATTCAAGTTTTATTCTTTGAAAATTAGAGGTTATCTGAAAGCACTGTGCTACAGAGAAAACTATTGCCACATGAAAAATGTTGCATCATTATCGATGTATATTTATTCAAAGTAGGAGAACTAATTTAAAAAAAACTTTTTATAAACTGTGAGGAGTATTATTACTGTTAATAAAATT
Organism: Uloborus plumipes; assembly: GCA_038373865.1. Lineage (NCBI taxonomy): Eukaryota > Metazoa > Arthropoda > Arachnida > Araneae > Uloboridae > Uloborus > Uloborus plumipes. Next base: position 164,954 of record JAXGGA010001059.1, read on the forward strand.
ATTCATCATAGTTTTCTAGTGAAAGTATACTTTAAAGAATAATAACTAAAAAATATTTTTCAGCCGATTAATCGGCTCGATTTTGCCGATTATTAATAATCGGCAAAGTGGCCGATTATGGCCGATTAATCGGTACTGCCGATTAATCGGTGCATCCCTACTGGTCACACAAAATACAAGTGATATAAATCATAATGTAATTGAATTTCTACGAGAAAAATCTTAGTTTGCCATCTGCTCTGAACTAAGACCATTATTTGATTTAAAATTGCATGGCTCAGTGTTAGAAAAATATCTCCGTGTAATTGCTTTTACAATACATTATTATAAAAATCCCTCTTTGCAAACTTACCTTTCGAGAAAAATACTAGTGTTTAGCTACTATCTGTCATTATAATATATATCATTAGGAAAAGTGAGATGCTGACTACACTAAACAAAACTGATCATTTTAAGAGTTAAATAGGAGAAAAATCTTAATGGGGGGATCTGCTCTAAACTAAAACTATTATTTGATTCAAAATTTTATGACTTAGTGTAAAAGGGCATTATCTCCTTGTAATTATTTTTTTTGCACCCTATCATGTAAAGCCCGTTGCAAACTTATCCTTAGAGAAAAAATACAAGTGTTACAGCTACTATTTGTCATTAGATCTTTGGAAAACCGAGTTGCTTCTTTTTTATACTGAAGACTATAACTAAATGTCCTACCATTTAGAAAACAAACGCGTATTTTAAATATATGGAGTTAGACTACTTTTTCCATTAAAGACGTAATCGATAATATAGGAAGATATCTAATCAAAAAACAGCAATTTAAAATTATTTTTAATGCGTATAAAAAAAGAAGAACGAAATTATTGTAAGAATGGAATCAAAACGAGTTCTTTTGAAGAGTTGCTTCTGTCCTAATGTTAAGTCATTTGACTGATAGTTGAGGAATTCTTGCCTCAGATGCTTCAATTGCATCACATTTCCATCAACATTGTCCTTCCATCCATCCATTGTCTTCAATCCATCTTTCCTTTTTCGAAAAAAGAGCAAAAGTTAAACCGCCATTCGCCGACGTTCTTTATCGTCGCGATGGCATCTTCGTGTCCATTTGGAATGACCACCCATTCGTTCAACCTTTTTGCTTTCTTCCGAAATAGTTCCACGGCCCGAAGCGTCTGGGGCAAGGTTGAATAACGATCAAATGACTCTTCGGTCCTTATCGGGCAAGAAAATCACCGGTTTAATATATTGTCCTCTCAAAATCTCGGAAGGGGCCCACCACTTCCTTCTTTTCGGTCGGCATTGTGATGTAACTGAATTTAGTGAGCAATTTTTGCTGCTGGAAGAGGATCAGTTAAGAGAGTTAGAGTCTAATAATTGATTTTGACCCCTCTATTATCTTCGGCAGGGTCCTCTGGTATGTGGTATGAACCCTTCCGGGGTGGAATGATTTGACATTAAAAATAATTTCTTGTTGATTTTGTTCAGGATTAGTTTTATCGTCAACTAAGCAGAATGATATTATGATGGTCAGACTTGTATCTAGCCAGCGGCTTTGGTTGGGGTGGTAAATTAAGTTAGTTATGGAGTCACCGGATCATATCTGGTCCCATGCCTTCTGGACCAACAGACTGCCGAGGCAAAGTCAGACTTATTCCCATGTGCAGGGTGTCCGCGCATATGGAAAGTCATGGAAAGTCAGGGAAAGTCATGGATTTCAAATATGATCGAAATTGGTCATGGAAAGTCATGGATTTCAGCGAAAAATGTCCAAAAGTCATGGAAACTGACTGTTTATCATGGATTTTAGCGCTCCGGACCGATTGAAATTTTTCCCGCGATCTCGGAAGAACGAAAACACTTCCGCCGTCATTCTACTTCGTTATTGGGTGCAATCTGATTTGTCAATTACAATTTCCAACAAGTTGCATTGTGTTGACCAATCAGATGAATTCTCAACGTTAAAACCGTGAGCGGCGAATTTTGTGTAACTGCGCATGTGCGCGGACTCCGTCCTCTGATAAAATATGACCTTGAACGACAAAAAGATAAGACTTGATGGTTTTTTCCCCGGCATAGGCAGATTTACCTTTTACATTTGGTCTCCTCCCCCCCCCCCCAACCCGCTTCATTTGATTCCTTTTTCTTTTAAAACTTGTTTGAATCTTTTTCTTTCGAGGAGTTTTATGCAAAAGAAAAACAAATTAAAAAACGATGTTGAATTCTAAAGAATCGTGTAGGTAGGGGGAGGGGCAGGAACTCAACGAGTTCCGTTTTGAAGTCAGATTTCGCCTCACTCATATCAGGATCTAAACGTACAGTAAAAGTTATGGACAGACAATTCATTGCTACATGAAAGTACGTTTGACGACAAGCACGGTGGGGAGGAGGCTGTCGGTAGGAAAAGATCGTTTTTTGACATCAAAAGCGAACGGACTCGTTTTTTTTTTTTTTTTTTTTTTTTTTTTTTTTTTTTTTTTTTTTTTTTTTTAAGTCATGGAAAATAGTTCGCAAAGTCATGGAAAGTCAGGGAAAGTCATGGAATTGAAAAGTCCAGGTTGAACAGATACCCTGCATGTGGTACTTCAGTTAAAATTGAAGCTGCATCTTACACATTGTTCCTTGCCCTTATTTTCGTCCTGCTTCACCTGTACATATCTTAGAGTGTACTTTCGCCGTTAAGAAGCTGTTGTGGAGTAGAGTGAGGGGGGGGGGCATGGACTTATGGAACTACTAAAGCGACACGGTATCATGAACATGGTCTAGATGCTGTTTTGCAGGGAGACATGTAACAGCATAAGATTATTTCTCAGTCAACTGATTCAATCATGATTGATTGTTCTATTAAAGGTAAGCATAAATTTATAAGTACCTAAATTACATCTGTTAACTTCAATTTCTATCAATTTGGTAACGCCAATACAAGCACTCCATCGAAGCAGAAGTGGGACAGGGAGGGCTTAAATCAAACATGACTTTTGGGACTTTTCAGGGGGAATTGAGTAGAGTATATGTTCCTAAACTTAATGGACAGGGTTGTAGCTAAGTATCATTAGTGCAGTGCGTCTGGACCAAAGACTAAGTTCGAATCCTTAAATGTATACATTTCTAAATTCACATACTTCCACGTATAGAGTCTAGAGATGAATTGTTTAAAACAATGGAATCAATCAATGTTTGGATGAACAAAATAAATAAAGGTTAAAATAATTTAAGGAATGAAAGGCGGTAGTTTTATGGTCCTAATTCGTATTTTTATGGCTTCGCACTATTGTCTATGAAAAGAATAGACATGTTTTACGTTCCTGAGTTCTGTTCAAATAAACAGTGCTAAGTATGAAGAACTACATTATTAATTCAATATCAAGTTTTTATGGACAAAACGGATCGCAAGTATAGAGCAAAAACTAAATGAAAAGTGAAATAACGTTATATTTTACATTCATCTAAATTTAGATCTCGCTTAAGTAACAATTTAATCTGAAAAGATAAGAATATCTTGCTTGATTTTCACCTCATATAGCAGATATTTTTGCATAAAACATCATTTATCTTGCATGTACCAATGTACCATGTTGTTACAAATTTTGAAAATTGATGCTATTTTTATTTTATTAATTTGTTGATTTTCCTCCAAATTTGAGTTCAAAACGAATTACCAAAAATTTATGCCAACTTGGCGATATCCCTTAAATTTCTCACCTAGCGCATAGATGTAAAATTACTAATAGATAAAGTATCACAAACTAAGGTACTTCCCCACACGGGACCAGTGTTTGTGAGTTTTAGATGTCGACATTTTTATGTCTTGAATTGGTAGGACAGAGTTTATTAATTGTAGTTTTAAGTTTTTAAACAAACAAATTGACTATTTTTTTCTGTTAAAGTAAGTAAATCTTTGACTTTTAATTTTGAAATATGAAAATTAAAGCCAGTGTGAATATTTTCAGATCCAAGAAAACCACAAGCAGAGGGGCACATTGTGTGGTGAAATCGTGTTGTTGATCAAAGTTTTTAATGCTCGTGTCAAGCCAAGGTAAGAAATGAAAAGAATTACATTCGATTTCATTGACAAACAATTATATTCAGTTCTGCAGATCAATAAAGCTAGTTAAAAGTCACCGTCAAAGGGGCTTTTGAATTCCTGATTTGGTCTTGAAAGAATGGCAGACTTTCATGGAATTTTTTTCACAAACAGTCAACATAAAAAAAATAAAAAACCTCTCGTCATAAATAAATTTCCCCATTTATGTCTGTCTCCAACTTGTTTGATCTTTTTTAAAAAGAAAAGCACCAACATCCCGTGCCCCGTTTTAACCTACACGCAAAGTTGGGGGGGGGGGGGGGGTATGCAACTCTACCTTTCTTCCGTGGACCAACTTTCAGAGACACGCAATTACATAAACGAGAAAAAGCCTTTGGGGCCATTACCTGTGCTGATGTCGAGTCACATGGCATGGAATGTCTGACGAACGGCTCATTTAATGGAAGAATGAGGGGGGGGTGGTAAAATCCCCCCTGATGCGAAAACCGTTACTCCCTACAAGAAAGTTAAGCAGCTGAGGAAACGTACGCAGCTTTCCATTTAGAATGAATATGATGACTCAAGAAAGTTTTTTTTCCCCTTTCATTCAACGAGATTCGGAGGAGTAATTTAGTATCTAATGCCGGAGCTTAGAATTCGGAATGGTTATTTATACATATTTAATGGATTTCATATTTGTTTTCCATGTATCCTTTTCAATTCGTGATATGAAATTGATTTTGGGTGTCGACTCGTGTCTGGTAAATAGTTGAGATAGATTGTTGGAGAAATTCCGAATGAAAAATGTGCAAGCAAAAGCGACTGAAACTTTTTTTTTTTTTGCAAAGGAAAACAAGTTATAAGAAGAATTAGTTTTTTGTAAAGTATTTACTTTTCAATGAGAGCTGATAAATTATACTGTACGATGTAATTAACAGAATAAGGAAAGTTTTTTTTTTCCCCAAATAGTTGAGTTACTTGTGGTATTTTTTCGTATGAAATGGTATTTTTTTCGTAATGGCTTATAAGATCACTCAGTGCATCTAACTGATCTTCAGCAGAAAATTACAAAAGGCAGAATTGGGAAGGATTCTACAGTAAAAAGCATTTACTCTCTTCGGAAAAAAAAACTTGAAGTGTCTATTGAGGTTTTTCTGTTTTTGTTTAACTGTCTCAATTTGGTATTCTTTTAAAACGAATATGTTACTGCGTTCATTATTTGACGGATTTGTGTCTTTCTATTTGTGTCTCTGTTGCTAACCGGATGAAAAAATGATTAATGTTTGTAAAATTAGAAATACTTTACCTGTTTTGCTGAAATTGAGACTTTTCTTTGCTCCTGCCTTAAAGTACGTATGCTTCTGTTGGTGTGACAAAAGATCATATTTTGGGAGGCAATTTTCTCTTATACATAATGAACAACTTAAACGGAATGTATACGAGTTTTCAAAAACCTGTTTTCAAATTTTGCCTTTGACTTTACGTTTTTTAAGTTTTACTAATCAAAAATGAGTTAGGCAGGGATTCAAGTGAAACAGCACTGCGATTGCTTCGAATGCAATCGCTACTGGAAGTGAATTACATTATCATCAACTTAAATTGGCATGACGTCACTACGGGTGGAGCCAATAAGAGCTCACAAGCACTCAGCTATCTCCTCTTATTCGCCAAGTAGGCTGTGACGTTTTATCTAGCTCGTTTTTCATATGCAAACGTCACGCTGACGTCACGATGTTTTTATCAAGAAACGTTCTAATGTAATTCATTTCCAGTAGCGATTGTAATTTGCGATGGCCTGTTTCACTTGAATCCCTACCTTAGATTATGTACTTGGTGCACAAAAGATCGAGAAAAATGTATTATTTCAAAAACTTGAAATACCAAAGCTTTTGTACTCTTCAGAAATCTAGTTTGAAAAAATAATTCACATTGAAAATTATGCACGTCTTAAGTCTTCAATAATCCGGGTCTTATTTTGTTAGGGAAACAAACCATCGAACAGAAATGTTCAAGTAAGGTCAATCACTTTTCAACAAGCCTTTTGATTAGCTACAAAAGAGTTAATTAAAGCTTAGTTTTTGTAGGTTTAGGATTTTTCTCTAGTGTATCGTTGGTTCATGTTCGTGAAATTTCTTCTATCTCTTTGTTTCAATTACATGAGCTTAATTTAACAATTTAGGAGAAACACAAGATCATTTTAAGTCACAAACAGGCAGTTTTATGAAGAATAAAACACAAAGCAATCACGAAACACTGACAGAATAAACAGCAATCTTCAGTTTTTTGAAACAAAAAAGGAATGTAAATTCAAGGTCATAGAACAGTGGCTTTAAACCATGTGTCAAAGTTGAGTGGTCCCAAGTTTGTGACACAAATGGGGCGAGACCGAGTTCAGTCGTGTTCGGGAGAGAAAAAAACAGGATAAGCTCGGATGTTAAGCTCTTACTTTTCTC